>CAUYPK010028963.1:0-44921 GCA_963574355.1 Loris lydekkerianus
ACCATGGAATACTATGCAGCCTTAAAGAAAGATGGAGACTTTACCTCTTTCATGTTTACATGGATGGAGCTGGAACATATTCTTTTTAGCAAAGTATCTCAGGAATGAAAGAAAAAGTATCCAATGTACTCAGCCCTACTATGAAGCTAAACTATAGCTTTCACATGAAGGCTATAACCCAACTATACCACAAGACTATGGGGAAAGGACCAAGGAAGGGGAAGGGAGGGGGATGGTTTAGGTGGAGGGAGGGTAATGGGTCGGGCCACATCTATGGTGCATATTTTTATCTATAATAAAAAAAAAAAAAAGAAAATCAGTTTCCAGTGAGAAAATATGGATGAATCTAGGCATTGGTAACAAATTGTTTTGGTTTCTTCTCCTAATTTTCAGACACATACTGTCTGAAATGATGCTTGTATTTTCACTCACTAATAATCACTCCTCCTGGTGTCTGAGTAACAGTTTACAATAATAGTGCCCCCAATTTTTAATGCTTTTGTCTATATTTCCATTGTGCCTTGCACATAACTCTGGGATGGGATTAATAACTTCATTTTAATTTAGGAGTGATTGGGATGGGATTAATAACTTCATTTTAAATTAGGAGTGATATTTTGTTTCCCTGTTACATCCAGAAACTTTTAAGGGCCTAATTTATGTTTTGTTTCGTTTCTCATTTGCAATTTAGCATAATGGCTGTACTCTGATATTTGGTTATTTTTTGTTCAATTATTATTTCTTAAACAAAATGCATATAAATAGTGTGAGAAAATGATCATTGCTAACTTTCTTGAGCACTCACAATGCGGCATGCTCTTGTGTGATACCTTTACTGTACCACGCAGAAATTTAAGACAGGGAGAAGTTAAGTAACTTGTCTAAAAGTAACAATTTATAAATAGATTAGAACTCAGTTATAATTACGGGATTGCATGCTCCTACTCACTGTGTGACACACTAACAAGTGTCATTTAGTTAGTGGCTGGGTCAGATTTACACCACACAGAAAATAGCAACAGAAAGTTTCAATGCACAATTAAAAAGGCAAATCTGAATACAAGAGTAATTGGTTCTATTAGAGGATATCTGTGCTTTCCCAATTGTATACAAAGTGTATTCTTCTACCTAACTTTTATTTTGAGTGTAAAGTAAGAAAAATATCCTGGCACAATGGTAAAAAAAAATATAGAATCTTGTATTTTCTGGTTACTTTCTTAAAAAAAAAAAAAAAAAAAGTCTTCATCTGTTTAAAAAAAATAAAAGAAAAAACAGTTAGCTAGAATAGCCACTCTCTTGAAAAACTTGTTTCCAAAGAGAAACGAGAACAAAGGAGGATGATACTTAATATTTTATTTTCTGAGGTTTGATCACATTTTTGAGAGAAATTCTTGTTGTTATTATTCTTAGTAACAACTACAGATATGAATATATGGTTTTTTTTATTCCTAGAATCAGATGGTGCAAAATCTTTAAAATTCGAAAGTCCATGAATTTAGATATTCCAATACTTTTGCCCATTAGGTGCTATATTTTTATCATTTTTTTCAGGTTTCCTGTTTTCTGTGCCATATCTACTCCACATTCAATGAACTTATCTGTAAAGCATTCAGATATATCTTGAAAGTGTTATTTATGAGAATATTTTAAAAATTACATTTATATATTTAATATACTTAACCATTTATGTTGTTAAAAACGTTCTTACTATTTGCACAGAAATTATCTTAGCATTAACATGTGTTAAGGACTGTTAACAGACAGATTTCCCCTGTGAAAGGAAAATAAAAATTAACTAGCAAATTATAAGAAAATACTAGAACACACAGACAGGGGTTCATGCATACACTAGAGTCTCTATTTTATTACTTCAGTAAGTTGATATTTATAGGATGCCGGTATGCACATTTACTTTAATGTCTGGGAGAAGATAGAGCTATTATCACTCAATTCTTTACTAACTTCAGAATCAATGAAGTTATATACAAATAAGTATACTTGTGGCATATTACTTGCCAAGCAATTAAACACACACACTAATTGAAATTTTAACAGGTACCAATAAATAACCTGAGAGATTGATTATTCATAGGGAAAAGAGATAGTTGGAACTAAGAATAACTTCTTTCACAGAAAAAAAAATTATTTAAATTCCTGGATTCTTATTTCCTAAATATTGGCAATAAGTAAACATCAATAATATATGGAAAATTTTAGTGTATTTTTCAGCAACAAATTTTGTTGCTAAGAATTTTAATATATTATACAATAGATAATAAAAGTATAAATAATTTATACCTATAATGTACCAAAAAAGATTAATAGTGACTATTCTATATACGTGTATGTATGTGTGGGTGTAGATATGTGTCTGTCCATCAATACAGATAGACACACAAATGCACGTCACAGATTCATAACCAGGTAAAGAGCTGGGTAGGTAGACTAAACCTTTGGTCTGTGCTTATCCTTTGGAAATCAACTGAGTAGAAAATGAATGAGAGTTACAAAGCTAGCTAAACAATGATAGAAAATGACTAAATATTCACATATATGTGTGTGTTATATATACACACATATATAAACAAAGCAATTGTTACTTTTTTTTCCATTTTGTGGCTTAATCACTTTAAGACTCTTAGCTATATTGTAATTTTTTTTTTTTTTTTTGCAGTTTTTGGCTGGGGTTGGGTTTGAACCTGCCACCTCTGGCATATGGGGCTGGTGCCCTACTCCGTTGAGCCACAGGTGCTGCCCAGATACACTGTAATTTTGAAGAATGGAAGCTGTGAAGACCAGTCTGATACTGCTCCCTTACCTCATTTTGGGCTATTTTATTTAATCCTATTCATATATTATGATTCCCAATATCTTTTACTGGGAGAAAAGGGATATCTCTGATTAGTAACTCTGACAGAATATTGTCAGAATACTTTTTAAATAAAAGTAACCATAAAATACAATCATCTGACACAAAATACAGAAAATCATCTGACAGAGTATCTTCAAATTCAAGTTTTGAGATTATAAAAAAAAATTCAAATTGTCTCCACTCATTCAACTATGTGAGTTATTTCACAGAGTATTTTGAATTTTATACTTTCAAAACTTAAGCTAGTTTAAGCTATTTATTATAAAATAATTTCTAATTTTTAAGGATATCTTCTATCTAAAGAATGACTGTACATATGTTTAAAATATCAAGTAATTTTTCAATACAATCATCAGTAAAACAACTTTGTACCATAGAGATGAACAGAGTTGAAAGCAGAGCAAGAATATTTCTTCTATTATGTACAAAAAAATCATGACCACTTATTTTATCACTTTTTTCATATTGTAATTCGTTATTTCCATTTCAATTACCAAACTAAAGTGTGTGTGTGTCTGGACTGTGTACATAGAAGTTTGTTATTAGTATCTTTTTGTTCTATTTGTATAATTCAATCTTTCGTAATTTAATAAACAGGATGACAGTTTCCTCTCTTACCACCCAATGGCATAGTCATCACCACTATTAGGAAACAGTTTGCATTAATCATAAGTAAAAATTATATTTTAAAGGGTGGTGCCTGTGGCTCAAAGGAGTAGAGCGCCAACCCCATATGCCGGAGGTAGCTGTTTGAAACCCAGCCCTGGCCAAAAACTACAAAAAAAAAATAAATTAATTAAAAAAAAAAAAAAATATATATATATATTTAATTATATTGTATAATAAAAAAAAAAATCTTACCAGGCAGATGTACAAACATGCTATAGTGTTTATTCTTGAGAGCTTAAATAATTAAATTGTGTTATTTTGAGAGCATGTCCACATCTATAGAGCAGGGATAATAATATTCATTATCTAAGAATTAAAAATATAAAAATCATCTGACAGCAACAAAAGATTATGAAGCATCAAATTCAAAGTAAAATTAATAATTAATAGCCACTCATTTTAAACAGGAAGAAATGCCTTTGCTGAAGTTATACATTTTTGTTAGCATTATGGACTAAAAATGATTTTCAGTGCTTTATTGCATGTTAATTTATATGAATGTAAGTTATGTTTTGTTTTGTTTTGTTGTTTTGAGATACAGTCTCACTATGTTACCCTCAGTAGAATGCTGTGGCAATATAGCTCACAGCAATCTCAAACTCTTGGGCTTAACCTATTCTCGTGCCTCAGCCTCCTAAGCAGCTGGACTACAGGCATGCGCCACAACACCCCACTATGTTGGATGCAGTTGTCATTGTTGTTTTAGCAGGCCCAGACCAGGCTCAAACTCACCAGCCACAGTGTATATGGGTGCCACCCCGAATGTAAGTTATGTTTTATGTAATACTTAAGATTTTGCTTTTAAAACATACAATGAAATTAGGTAATTTGGATAATAAGGATGTAACTATATTGGTAAATTTAACTTAAAAGACAAAAATTTGTCTTTATAAATTGTTTTTAATGTGGTAGTGATTTAGTATATAAGCTCTTGTTGCATATTATTACTAAGTGATTGCAAATTTAAGTTCTTAAGAAATAAAAGGGCCTGTTGGGCCTGATCTCAATGATGCCGACACAATAACAGCAAAACAAAAGGAGAAGAAATGACTGTGTAGCCTCAAATCCACACAAACTTTCAACATCTGCATAATTTCTACGCTCATAGAGTGGAGTATTTTTTATGTGAGAGGTCAGTGTATTTGTAGTTATCTGGCATTATACAGACACAGGCCAAAGCAAGAAATAATGAACAAGCCACTGGTGCATCCCACAACCCCTGAAAATGCTCAGCATTAACAGGCACTGAAGTTGATGAAGCAGAATACGCATGTGTACAAAGAAGCCATTTAAAATAAAGAAGGGTAGAAGATAAGCAAAATAGTTTTTTTCCTCTTCAGCTTTATTTATATTGTAGACCAACTTGGGCCACTTAAGAACTTTAACCCATTCCATTATTTTTAATGGAAAGATCACAATTTTCTTTGCAAATGAAAGGGTTATTTATATTAACTATTACTAAGACATATTCACTACAAAGCCATATTGACCACAGAGATTTAGGATAAAGGGATATAGAAAGTAAAGTAAGATCCTACATAATGCCAATTTAAGGGAATTACTACTATTTGAAGTTATTTTTAGCCACATTTTAGACAATTATACTTCTATTAAAATTGAATTATAAAACCACACTGTTAAATCTGTGCCTCTATCAGATGGTATGTGGTAAACATATATCCTTACTAACATACTTAGATTTACTCATCTTTTTATTGTCTGTAAATTATCATATTTATATTTCAGATGTTTTCAATATTTAATTAATATAAATAATTTTACATTGAACATTCTTCAAATACATGCCTCACTTACATGAATATAAATTATGCTACTAACATCAAGAAAATACATTAATTTAAAGAATATTATTTTTATGTTCTGTTAATCCTTATGTTATATTGTTGCACCATTTTGGAGAGAGAAAAACTAACTCAGTGAATTTATATAGCTTGGCTAAGGTTTCATTGCTTAGAAATATTTAAAGCCTGGAATCTTTGAATATAGAGCTTCACCACTTAACCACTGTGAAATTAATATTCTAACATTGATAAAAATATATTCTATTAATTCAATGATTATTTAATCATCCAAATATTCTTCTTATACATGTGTGTTCTGTAGTTTTGTGTTAACTAGTATTTTATGTTTCCTTAATAATTTTAAAGATCCACAAAACTATACATAATATTAAATTTAAAATTAGATTAGACATTATTATAATGTATCCTTCTCAAACTAAAAGAGAGGGAAGGAAAATCCTACATCATGAACTCTGGCATCTTGACTGCTCTGAGCTTCTCCATCACTCACAGACCTCTTTAATGATCAGATGCTTATGAATCCCATACAGGAGTTTAGTCCTACACGGAAGATGGGAGGCTACACTTTTAGAAAGTGCAGCATTTTTGCAATGAATTAGTTCCCTGAAAAATGAAAGGTATGATGAATGGAAACTACCATGTAAGAAATATGTACTATAAGGCGTGGTAGCAATACCGGTTTTCTACTCAATATTTCTGTAATTACAGCTTTTTTTGTTTATTAGGTTAGTATATCTTTCTTTCCTTTTAAAGCAAAAGTTTGCAATTAATAGCACATTCTTTGATTTTTCTCAATGTGTAATTTTTTTGTGTATTCTCGCATTCGATTTATCAATGTGTCTGCATACACGAGAAAAGAGCTTTTCGCATCATGAATCCACACTACCTTATTCCCATGTGTTTTTAATATCCTTTTCCAATTCAAATTGTGAAATTTGTCAACCTGTGAAATCTATCATTCTCTCTCCGTTATTTATAGCAAAATGCTCCATGATCAGTTAAGACTGTATTTTACACATACAATCAACAGGATGACTGGTCACAGTACAAATTAAGAAGCTTAGAAAATGATTTATTTCCATTAAATAAGTCAGTTATTTTATGATAAATGCACTTATATATGGGATTAATATAATTACTGAGATTTACTATGAAGGGAGTAATCAAAATTTATTGTCAACACAGCTACTTTTTAAAACTTCTTTTACTATTTTTAACTATTATGCTTCAATAAATGCCCTTGAAGACAAACTTACTATGTTACTAAGTTAAATGAAATTATAGTAAATTCCTTATAGATTACCATGGATGATAGTGTAATTTTATCCAAAAGATTTAACATTTGACATCCTAGCCTTTAAATCTGAAATCTGCTAGCACATTTTACAAACCCAACATATTCTAGGGTTTATTTTTCAGTTCCATTGTTAGATGACTGCTATCATACATAGTAAAGATTTTCAAATGTACAGATGCTACTGTATTAGAGCATCACTGTTCAAGTTGTCATTATTAATATTATCAGTAAATAGCTTTGTTTGAGGAATAGTATTTGCAATCCTTATTTTTCAAAGAAACAGAATTAGAAATCCAGGCCCTACAATTTAGTTAATATGTCAAATTTTGCAATACCTAAGTATTTATGAGCTTATAGTTAGGAATCACTGAATTTAATTGCTATTGTTTTTGTTATTAAGTCAGAATTATTTTGTATTGCAGCAAAGAAGAAATATTTTCTGTAAAATAAGAAGAAATGTTAAACTAATTTTGTTTTCATAATCTTATCAATATCCACTTTTATAAGATTCTGGATTACAGCATGGGAGTCAACCTTAAGTTCTTGGCTAGTGGCCATTTGCTGACATGCACACAAAAAGTACATGCCTGTTTTCTTTATGATTTCTGCTTCTATTTGGATTCTTCTTCTGAAAATGAAATGCTGTTATTATTATCATCTTTTTATTAAAAATCAAAACATAATACGATTATGAACTTAGAATTTCAGTTCCTACCAGCACTGCTGACTGAACATTAACCACACCACTTTGGAGGGGTAGACATAATATTCAAGTAACCTGAATATAAAGTAAGTTTATTTATCTTCCCACCCTGTATTCAAAACAGGCTATCTTAGCTTTAAAAGTAATTGGACAGCTAGTATTTATATTTAGATTCCAGGCTTTATCCTGTAGGCTGTTTGATTTAAACAGGTAGCACATTTTTGAGAGTCTATCCTGTACTCATCATTGTTCTAGGTTCTATAAGATTTGGGAATTGTCCCCAGTAGTATTAGAAGGAGAAATACATCTAGAAAATTAGGAACATAAATTTACCTAAACATCATGAGTTAAGGCCTTTATCTATCTATCCATCCATCTATCCATCTACCTAATCTTTTCCTGCTTAAGGTTTAGAAAAAAATATGCTGTTTCATCCAATGATAGAATATTAAATTTTCTATAATATTATTTTGTAGTCAATATATGTTCAGTGAGGGACATTTCATGTCTCTAATGCCTCTCAGACTATAGGGACCCAAAGATATTTGGTATATTACAAAACAAGTACCATGTTTCTTTTATATAAAAGACTGACAAAAATATGGAGGATTTTCTATCCTGGCAAACGGAATAGAGCTTCTCTTACAAATGAGGCATTCTGCCTGAAAAGAAAGTAACATTGGAGAGAAAGTCTTGGAAAAGCATGGAAAAATATGGGGAACATAATGACAATGAAAACAAAAACAATCGAAATTTTAAAGGGTAAATATTTTAAAATATAATTTATATAAGTAATTCAGAAAATACAGATTTAATTTGACTTGAATTTTACTTATTTTCAAACTCAAGCATGCTGAGAAAAAGCAAATCAAAACCCTTTTCAATATATGCTTCTACTGGTTATCTCCTCTCATTTGGGTCCTTTTTGTTTATGAGATTATTACTTACCTTAAAGTACCTTCAAATTAAATTTAACTACTAGTTAAACAACAGGACAAGAGAAATCTTAGTGATAAGATATAGCTTCAATTATGCTAGAGAGTATTCTACAATGTATAATTAATTTGATCAGCATAAAATTAGCCTTGAAGTCTCTTAAATAATACATCTACAACTGAATTACCTTCACTTTTTAAGCTGACATAGCTAGTATGTTGGGATTCTTTATTCCATGTCTGTTATTTTGCAATGTCATTCATTTGAATCTGTCTTGAATTAACAAAATTCAGCATTGCTAATCAACCTATTTATCACCACTGAAACTTTAAAAGCCAACCATTATTGTTCTTAAAGTGTCCCACAAAGTTAAATAAAATTCCAAAAAAATTAAGTCCCTTGCATTTTAGTTATTTAATATCATTGAGCTAAAAAATTCAGAGCTGAGAGAGTGATGATTATAGGAAATGTACCTAACTGTGATTTAATTAGTTGGTGGCCCTATTTGAGAGAATATCACTGCAAGCGTGAGATATTAATTGGAAATTTATTGCAATGTAACATGAGTACCTCTATGTTCAAACATTTAAACTTTATTTTTCAGATAAGGTTTATCAATTAGTACCAAAGAAAATTATCAACTAAAATTAGCTAGCTAATATGTGAACGGATTCATTATACACTCACATAGCTGCACAGGAGATAGACTACTGACAAATTAGGCAATTGTAGGCAACTTTATATGCAGTGGGTTAGATAATAGCTGTATTATGTAACCTTTTTCCTATTAATTGCATTAGAAGCCTATGAATTGAGAACTAAGTACATTTCAAATAAATTTATAGATACTCAGTATTACTAATTCTTCAAAACTCCAGTGAACTCTTCAAAGATTTCTCCGTAAACTTTTACTACCATATTTACTTAATTAACCTATCTTCCCCCAACCAGACATTTTCATAATGTCTTTATGAACATGTAAGAATCACTCAACTTATTATATGACTCTGTTGTCATATCTTTATTTATAAAACTAGAATGTCATTCTTGAATTCTTTGCTATCAGTGTTTAGTCTTCATCCTTGTGAACAAACTGATAACCAATGGCTATTTCAAAATCAAACGTTAATCAGTATTTGTTTTGTGAAATCTCTTGAAAAATAATTCTCTTTGTTAAAAAGTCTTATGGCCTTAGGCAAGCCATCCAACTCTTCCAGTTTTAATGATTTTTACCTGTACAAAAAATTTGCATCTACTTTATAGGTATGTTGTAGCAATAACTGATCTAATATGTGTAAAGTAGCTATAGTGCAATAGAAAGTCAGTAATGGTAATTATTACATTGTCTGCCATCACAGCCTTCTATTTGACTTCTCCATCTATCTATTTGATTTCTCTATCTCTCTCTCTATCTAATTGACTTCTCTATCTCTCATCTATTCAGTCATCAAACTTTCCCCACTACTGATAATTTAAAAATCCCTAAGCTTAAATATCTTAGAAATGCCCCATTTCTCATCAGGCAGAACCAATCTTTTACTCTAGCTCCGGTACACATACACTATTCCCCAAAGATACTCAGTAAAACCATGATGCTTCATATTTCCTTTCACTTGCTTTTGTTACTTTGCTTTGCATGAAATTTAGTTCTTCCATTTCAATTCTTCAACCTCCTACTCATACAATTAAGGTACACAAACTCAGATGTGAATGTTGTCATGAAGTTTTCATTAATCACACCAGTGAGAAATGAGTGCTCAGTTCTCTGATTGCCTGTAAAATCTGACTATTCTCAAGGTACTTTGCCTCAGCCTGCTTCTAGAAATGTAGATATTCTATCCTCTTTTAGCTCCAAACATCTTCAGTAGAATGCAATTATTTACTTCTATATGCTTAATATCACTTAAGGCAATTGCTACCAGACAATATGTGTGTCAAAATATTATAAAATATATGTACCCATTTCATACATATACATTAGTTATTAAAGCTATACTCATTAAGTGTTTTAATTAAAACCTATTTAATCAGGCATAGCAAGGAGTGTCTAAAATTATACTTTTATGTTTTTATTATAGTGAAAAGAATGGTTTTCATACAGATTTTGGCGTGACACCTTGGCTACAGAATTTAATAAACATATCAATACTCCAATAAGCATATGTGTTTATCACATGTTACCTCACAAGTGAGATATATTTAAATCATAATTTCATAGAAACAAAGCTATTAATACTAGAATTTTGCTGTGCAATTATTGGCTTCCAGTTGTTGAGAAATATGAAGACTAAGAGCAAGTGTGACTTAGAGAATTCAGAAGCATGGAAGGCAGTGGAAGGTTATAAATATTCCATTAGGATCATCAGGAGGCGACTAACACCACCCAGACGAGAGTTCAAGCCCTATTCTGACATTCACTAGCTTTAAGACACTTAATGGGTTATTTCATCATTCCACACTTTGCTCATATATTAAATAGGAATAGAAAAGATTGTGCAAAGTAGAGACTTGATGTGTTTAATGCTATAATACCACGTAGATAAGCTCAATCTATAGTACTTATTTGTTGACGCTGCTATTATTATTAAAGCCAAATTTCTAATTGCATCTAAGAGGAAAGTACCCTAGGTATTCGTTTGAAGAACAGGAAGGAAGCTGTGTCTGCCTCAAGAATGTTCTTATCCAACGCCTCTTTAACTATTTAAACTTCACAAGTAGACTCATCCTGGGGCCATGAGGTTCTCTAGTTAGGGGTTCTTTGCTTAGCAAACGGTTTCTTTGTTAATATGTGAGGTGATCATACATAATTGTACATAGATCCTTTACTAAAATCAGGAAGCAAGTAGGTAAGTACAGTAAGAATGACATGTCCCGCTGGGCTTGTCATGGGGGAGATGGAGAAATGAGAGAGGTAAGTAAGAGGATACATTTTCTGCCTCACAGATTTACCCAGAGGGAAGGATGTGGAAGCTTCCACATAAAGGGGACAGAGCCTTAGGTCCTCATGCTACAGATTCATGCCAACTCTTTCTTCATGGGTGTGTGTTCACAAAGCCAGCACAGGAACACAGAAACTGGTGGAGGATGGTGTGGACTCTAACCTTCACTCATCAGCTCACTCTATGTAACGAAACCTCTTTTATTCTGCTTATCTATCAAATGATGGATGGGAGTGGATTATATGAGCTTTAAAATTCCTTTGACTATGAAGGCTTGTCCCGATTATACTGTCTACTGAAATGACAGAAGTTCTTTGTGGCACTTCTACTTGTGTTCTCAAAATCCTTTTCTTTTTAATCCTTTGAATATTTGTTCCATGGATTAAGTTTTGAGAATATAAACATGAATACATGCTACTCAAAAGACCAGAAGGAATTTGCCTCTCTGAGTTTTCTGAGTTCTTTCAGTTGTACTTCTGTCCCACCCTTTACAGTTTATTCTTATAGGAGGTGGGTGCTCTTTAATTTCATCCTTGAGTTGTATACACATATTACTGGTATTTTTAGAAGCACTTTATGAGTACAAAATCTATTCCCTGTGCCCTCATCAATTTGAAATTACCATTTTAAGGCTGATTAAATAAGGATTAGTGCCAATGTTCTCCTTATTAGGCTGTGTCTTCAACTGGAACTGATGATGTAGTATTTGTCAATAACTAGTTCACAGCCTTAAATTCCACAAAATGAAACCTTTGCATCAGAGTCCATCTGTCTGTAAATTTTAAGGCTAGCTTCCATGACGAGGAAAGCCATCTATTATATGATGATATAAGCGTAAAGTGGCATGTATCACAGCTGTTTGATTACTATTGGGAAGATGACTTGCATTACCCTTAAGCCCTCTATCAGAATCCAGCAGTGATGGATTGAATTCCTCTTGCCTCAGCATGATGATGGATTACTTTAGGAGGATGTATAAGAATTGTAGAATCTAAGCAGAAATTAATTAACATCGTCATAAAAAGATGCTAGCATTGATCTTTACCACATGAGATTGATCCCAGGAGTTGGTGAAACATCCACTAAATGTTTGAAAAGTATAAACCAGGCATTCATTGGAGTTTTTGTTCAATGACACTGAGTTCATTACTGTGTAACAATTCTAAGTTTCAAAACTTATATAACCCCAATGTATTACAAACATATACGCACATAATTCATGTGGGTGAACCAATGTGGTATGTCTTGATGTACAGTTCACAATGCACAATAGCTAGTAATAGCCTGTAAGAATGACCCTGAATTAGTGAGAGAATAAAAAGGATTATGTGGACGATACATTACAAGGTAGTGGGAAAAGGCACTAGATGTGTGAACTGATGCGGTCATACGTAGCACCTGAGGACAGCCACGTGCCTGACCTCTCTGCGCACAGTTTCGTTAGTGTAAATATTATTCTGTTCTGTCTTCTTCCCTTTAAGTAAATTAGGTGTACACAAAGAATGCACTATTTCTCCTTTCTCTTCTACATCTAATTATTAGGTAAATGATGGAAAGGAAACCAGGGAAGCACAAGTAAAACAATGTATTTGGAGGATTTAAGGTAAGACTCTAATATTTTTTTAATGGAGATAAAGAACTGGCTTGGGAAAATATTTCTATGTCTCAACTTTTTAATGAGAATATTCAAAGAGAAAATCAAACCCAACGATAACTTCAAAATACTGTGAAAGGGAGATTTTTTCTTATTAAAAGCGAGGATTAAGAATTTAGCAAAAAGAGTAGAAATTCTTTTCTTGATGAAAGGACAGTCTTTAGAATCTAGTCTCTATGGTTGTATTGATTAATTGAACCCACATTTGAAAGTATACAGGGAAATTTTCAAACTATACTTAGGTATATAGGTTGAAAATCAACTGTTGAAGGTGAAATGAAACAAGATCACAACCAAGTACAGAAGAAATCAGAAGGTACTAATAAAATTAAAATTGATCCGCCTGGGAGACAGGTGTTGAGCCGGTGAAAAGTGGTTAGTGACTCACAATGGGGTACAGCTCCCTTGTTTGTCACAATAAAAAAAAGTTTAGTTCTGTAATAGAGAGCAGTTTCCTGAGGGAATGGTACAAGAAGGCTGGTAGAGTCCTGTGAGCTGACATCATAAGTTTATTCTTAAAATTGGTAATGAACGAAGGTTGAGACCTTGTGGAGGAAAACAAATAAAAAGTATAATTTGCTTTGTGTGCAAAGTTAGTTAAAGCACCCCAAAATATCAACTACACACCATATTTCCTATTCTCCTCCAGGGAAAAAAAACTGTCAACGTCACTGTTAAAAGACAGACAGACTGGGAACTGAGTTTCAGCATGATTCAGTAAGGTGAAGGGACGTTTCTTCTCTTTCATGTATTTAAGAGTTTAAACATACATTTTAGGTCTGTTAAATGCCAGACATTGTGCTAGGGGCTAAGGATACATCCATTAATAAAATATCATTCTGAACATTAAGACATTTATCAGCTAGTAAGACAAGGGACAGGACAAATTAATTAAAGTAACATGATTAGGAAAATGTTAAACATAATAACCTGGTGCATATAGGTGGTTTTACTTAACTCTGCTTGTAAATCAGTACAAACACAGAAAAGACCATCAAAAAAGCAAAACCAAAACCAAACACTGCAAAGGGGAGAACAGAAATCTAGGATTTGCAAAAAACAATGAATGTGAAATGTAAGCGTGAGAGCACTGTCAAGGGTCAAATGTTAATTACACTGAAGAAATAATGCGACTGAACACCTGTGCCAGAATTAATCACAAACTGTCCCATTTAAAAATTACCTTTGTTGATTTTTATGGTAGTGTTGCTGACACTTTCACCAGAGTATCTTTAAGAATTCTACTACTGAATTAAGATTAATTTTGTTCATGTGAATTAAAAACAGGTGTATGAATATTCTATTACCCCCCTACCCTATTTTAAATCACATACTCAGCAACCATCTAAGAAAGAGTCACGTACTGTTTGGTGTTTAATGAACACATAATCTAAACTTCTACAGAAAATAACAAATCTAGAAAAACTCAAGGCCTCAAATTTTAGATGTTGCTATGAGATTTATTATTAGATATGGAACATGGAGATTATAATGTATGTTGCAAGAATGGGGGAAGATTCCTATAATCTTTTCCATTTCTCTTTCAATCAATATTTAGTACTAGATAAAGGTTTTTTGATAGAAGTCCACTGAGCAAAAGCAAGTTAATTTAAAACCTTTTCATTCTAAATCATATTCTTATATTTCCTTCAGTAATTTGACCCAGAATTTTATGGTTGTCATCAAGATAATTAAGTTTTGAAATACGTTCTAACAACAGGGAAAATTGGAACATAAATTAAAGGAGTTTTATATAACCACATTTTCTTTAAAGCCCCAGTTGTACACTCAAACATATTTACCTGTTCAACATTACATTGCTACCTTTTGAGTAAAAATTCAAAACTCACCATCTTTAATCATAATTGCTTTTAATTCTAAGTGAAAGTTTAAATTACAACAATAGCTATTGAACAGAAAGATGTTTGAAGTTGTTTCCTACTGACAATTTTAATTTGATTTGCTTTGAATTTTTTCTAGACACTCTAAGAATTCAGCTGATGTTGAATCAATTTTAAGTTTCGTTTTTGATTAAATAAATTTAAATATATAAATAGAAGATGTGACAATATCAACTAAAGAAAATAGAAAATTGACACAATTAAAGGAAGAATATGAGTAATATAAACAACAGGCTCATAAAAATTGCTTTTGCAAATATATAATAAATGAATGCAAAGAATTCTGAAAGATAAGTAAAGAATTAGCACGGAGACATGCTCTGAAAAAAAAAAAAAAAAAAAAAAAAAAAGACAGTTTCAAATACACATTGACCTGGAAATAACAGTTTTAAAAGTCAGTATAAATTAGCCTAAAGAAGAAAAACCTGAAAAAAGATTTTGTTGTTCACAAATATGATGTTTTAAATGGAATCTTTAAATAGATCTAAATTAAAAGTATTAAAATATTGAAACAAAAAGTTGTCTTGAATAAAGAAATTGTCATAGTTTAGGTGATTTTACTAAAGTCAGAAATCTTGAAAATCCGTAGTTTGAGTTAATGCATTGGGATTGCAGTAGCTTGAGATGTTCTGAAGGAAACTCTCTTCCAGTAAAAGGAAAAAATAAGGCACATATATAATTACTATAGCATGGACAGTCATATTTTAAAAATTTTGGTTCCTAATATTAGAAAAGACCACAAAGTCATATCTGTAAAACATTCCACTGGATAGCAAATGAAATAATGTCTGTATGTATATACTGTGCATTGTGCTATAGAACACACTGTGCACATGTCCATGCCTAGTACATTGATCATTTTTCTCTGGAAAGATAGGTAGAGATATGTAGACAGAGAAATAGAGATGTACATATAAATATAGATATACACAGGGTACAAACATTGTATACACAATTTAAGAAAGGAAAAAAAACTGTATTAAAATTATAATACTCGCTATATACCAATAACAAAGGATGAATACAGGTGACATTGAGCACCCTATAGTAATTGAAGAAGTCAAATGTTTCTTGAGTATTCCAAACTTAATGCAATTTATCCTTTTCTTAAAATGAGTGTACATTTCTGGCACCTTCTGAACGTATGTGAATATATAAATATGGAGGCAATGATTTCTAGGGGATTTATCTCTGTTTCTATCTTTGTATCTCTAGGTTCTCTAATTTCTGTGATCCTATCTATAGAATTGAATTCAAAGTCAAAGGATATTATTATAATTGCTATTCCACACCTGTCTAACTATCCTTTCATTCTGTCCTAAAAGTAAATTAAATGCATGTGGCAAGATTAATTGCTCCATTTCTATAGAGTCAACTCAAATAATCTATGTTAATACAGGGGGTCTCAAAAATTTTCCCTAAAGGCACCATACACAGGGAAAATGGAAAAGTACAAATAAATGTACCTTTAGGTACAAAATATTCATTTCAAAATTTTACAATGAGATGGTCAACATGCAGAGAATACTTTGTGAATAATTTGTAATATTTTTTAGAATACAGTGTGATTCAGATAGATAGAATTTTTTTGTTTGTTTGTTTGTTTTGCAGTTTGTGGCCAGGGCTGGGCTTGAACCTGCCACCTCCGGCATATGGGACCGGCGCTCTACTCCTTTGAGGCACAGGTGCTGCCCCAGATAGACAGAAATTTTTAAAGTCATTCATAATGATTCAAAGTGTTTTTGCCTTTGTCATTGTGTTGTTGTTGTTTTTGAGATAAGGTCTTGCTGTGTTGTTCAAGTTGGTCTTAAAACTCCTGGACTCAAGTGATCTTCTCATCTTAGCCTCCCTAGTGACTGGTATTATAGGTTCAAAAGTCATTTTTGTACTAGATTTTTGGTTATGAGTGGTGTTCCGAGAATTAATAGTATTTTAAAGAAAAACTAAAAAGCATACTGTGAATCACAAAGAATTTAGAAAACTGTCATGTTTTAGAATCCTGATTCTCAATCACTTCCTTCAGAATATGTATTCCATGTTTAAAGTTGTAAGAACCTCAATCAGATAAAAATCATATATTTTCTAGCGATCAAGTTCCTTTTGAAGCAGATCCAATACTTTTTTTCATTAGTTTTAGACATTTTGGATTAGATTACTCTTATTTACTAGTTGATTATATCATGTCACAAATATTTAATGAACTTTAATCTTTTTTTTAGGCTTGAAAGATACCGAGGAACAGGACAGATTTCTTGCCTTAATGGAATTTACAGAGACATAGTACTTCATCTAATCTCTTACCTCCTCAACTAGTTCACCTGTAAATGCTTAATTTATTCTATGATTGTCAAACTTCACTCCATGTTTAAAATTCTATGATTGTTGTGGAGAGATAGGCTATCTATTGGCATTCAAACATATGAAGATGCTTAAAATGGCAAAAGATATTACAGACAGCATTGTGCCAAGTGATCATTTGTATTTCGAAGTTGATCAGAGCTGGGGAAAAAAAAATAAATAAAAATAAAACAATATTGCTAAAATGTCACACTTTGAAGAACTTGAGAAAACTAGTACTTAGTTTCATATAGAACCAGGAAAATCCTGAATAGCCAATGCAACTTTAAGAAATAAAAACAAATCTGGAGGCATCACATTACTAGACTTCATGTTATACTACAAGGCAACAGGGATCAAAGCAGCATGAAACTGGTACAAAAATAGAGACATAGGTTGATGAAATAGAATAGAGAACCTAGAGATGAATCCAGACAAGTATCACCATCTGATCTTTGATAAACAAAAGCCAACACTGAGCAGAAGAATCCCTATCTGACTAACAGTTCTGGAAGAACTAGTTAGTCACGTGTAGAAATCTAAAAATGGACCCTTACCTCTGATCACTGACAAAATTTGACTCTCATGAGAAAAAAAGATTTAAATTTAAAACATTTAATGATAAAAATTCTAGAAAAAAAAGTGTAGGAATAACTCTTGATGCTATCAGCCTGGGAAAATAATTTATGAAGAACAACCTCTTGGCAATTGCAGCAAAACAAAAAGTAAATAAATGGGATCTGATCAAACTAAAAAGCTTTTGCACAGCCAAGAGTAGAACAAGTAAAGCAAATGGACAACCTTCAGAATGGGAGAAGATATTTGCATACCATGAATCTAAAGGAAGACTGATAAGTAGAAGCTACTGAGAACTCAAATTGACCAGCAAGAAAAGATCAATGCCCAACAAACACGTGAAAACATGCTCATCATCCCTAATTATCAGAGAAATGTAAATCAAAACCAATGAGATACCACCTGACCCCAGTGAGAATAGCCCACATCACAAAATGCTGATGTGGACGTGGAGAGAGTGGAGCGCTTTTTACATTGCTGGTGGGACTATAAACTAATACATCCTCTGTGGAAAGAAACATGAAGAATCCTCAAAGAGCAAAAAGTAGACCTTCCATTTAATGCCTGCAATTCCATTTCATTTCAAAATGATTTCAAAATGCTTGCAATTCTATTTCATTTCAAAATGATTTCAAAAATCATTTTATCACAAGGACATTTGCACTAAAATGTTTATTACAGCTCAATTCACAATTGCCAAGATGTGAAAGCAACCCAAGTGCCCATGAACCCATGAATGGATTAATAAACTGTGGTATATGTATACCAAGGAATACTATTCAGCTTTAAAAAAGATGAAGACTTTACATGTTTTGTGTTAACCTGGATGGAGTTGATGTACATTCTTCTAGTAAAGTATCAGAAGAATGGAAAAGCAAGTACCCAATGTACTCAATACTAATAATATGAAACCAGGAGATAAAAAAAAAAAAAAAAATACACACTCTTATGAGAGAAAATCACAAGTACACTCAAAAAGTAAGGGGAGGAAGAAAAAGTAGGGGGAGTGGGCAGAGGAAGGGGCATTGGTAAGTTCTCATCTAATGTGCACAATATAAAGATACGCAGCAAACTCCTGGATGAGGGGCTCCACTTCCACTTGAACTTTACCTTAGAAATGCAACCATGTAATCTAATCATTTTACCCTCATATTAATCTGAAATTTTAAAAAAGATGAAATGTTTTATTTAATAAGCTATACTTTCCTCTAGAATTGCAACAAAACAAATATTTCTTACTATTAAATTTTATGGTATATATTTAAATAAAAACACATTTTATTTCATCCTATCTAAACTAATAGCCAAATATTTAAAATATTCACATTTGGCCTTAAAACTTATTAAGGCATAAAATTAAATTGATTATGCATATGATTTCTAGGCATGCTTAAAATTTCTTTTAACATTCATTTAATTCTTAGTGTGCTTTATAATCAAGCTGTGATATCTGAGGATGTTGACTGCAAATCTCCTAAAATAATTCCTAAGTTCTGTGGCTATTTTTGCTATTCTTTAAAACACACTCTTACCAGACTTTTGTTCTTCTAAAATCAGTTGGGATCATTATAGTCTTAATCTGACAATAATTTTGTCTCAAAGTTAATTTTTTTTTTAAAGCATGTGATTTTGAGGGGGTATAATTTTGACAAGATACTTGTGGATGTGGACACAAGTGGTTAGAATTATCAGCTCAAGTCCTGCCAAAGCAGTCCATTTTCATTGGCAACATTAGAAGTAGGGACAAAGAAGAAAAGAAAAGAAGAACAATGTTAATGCAAATAGATGAGAATTTTTATGCACAGGAAGAATGTAGAAAGAGCTTTGGACTCTGAACAGAGTTCCAGCTCTGCTACCAGTTATTTATGTGACCTTGTGTTAGATGATTAAACACTCTATAAAATGGTAGGATAGTGGTAGATGATCTTTAAGATCCATTTCAGGTAAAAAGACTGTAATTCCAACCATAATATAATTTTATAATACAGCCCTTCAAAGATAGCAAAGTTTTAATAGTGGCCTCTAGTCCAGGTAATTGCTGACCTTTCCTCTGTGACAAATATAATTTTTATATCCAAAAATTCGAAAAGGTAGGGACTCAGAGGATAAAAGAAAATATATAGGTCCCATTCCTAAAAAGAACCTTTAGGTGGATTACAAATCAGGTATCTGCCCTAAGTGCAATGTGACAATAGAGAAAGGTCAGTGTTGTGGATTTCCCAAAGCACATCTGGATATAATAGTTCTCCTTTGTGTAACTCAGCATTTGATGTAGAAAGTTCATTATTACTCTTAAGAGTTAGGAATGGGACTATGTACCCTACACCATTCGCACTGGAGTTCTGATTTGCATTTCCCTAATGACTACAGACATTTAGCATTTATTCATGAAATTTTGGTCATTTATCTTTATTTGAAAAGTTTCTGTTCATATCTTTTGCCTACTTTTTAAAGAAGTTATTTGGTTGTTTCTTGCTGATTTGTTTGAGTTCTTTGTAGATTCTGGTTATTTGTCCTTTATCAGATATATAGTATATTCTTCCATTCTGTGGGCGAATCTGTCCTTGGCTAAATCCCCAAACAATAGATGCCGGCATGAATGTGGTGAGGAAGGTACTGCAAACTAGTACAACTTGTATGGAAAACTATATGGAGATATCTTGAAGAACTGAAAGTAGACCTACCATTTGATCAAGCACTCTCACTGCTGGGTATGCACGCAAAGGAAGAAAAGACCATTTTATAAAACAGACACCCACACTCGATCATTTACAGCACACGATGCACAATTCCAAAGTCATGGAGCAATTCAATTGCCCACATGAATTGCCCACATGAATGGATTAATAAAATGTGGTAGATGCATCCTGTGGAGTACTGCTCAGCCATAAAAAGAAAAATGGCAATTTAGCATCTTTAATAACAACCTAGACAGAACTGGAAACCATCCTTCAAAATGAAACATCACAAGAATGGAGAAACAAATACATACTCAATAACAGATTGGAATTAATTGATGAATACTTCAGTGCACTTATGGAAGTAAATCTCAAAGAAAATTAAGCTGGAAGGCAGAAGAGGGATGGGTAAAATCGAGACCTATTGGGTACATTGCACACTATCTGGGTGAAGGTCACACATATAATGTTCATGCAATCTGTACAAAAACAAAGTATGTAAAGAGACTATAGGTACCCCCTAATATTCTGAAATTTATTTAAAAAGGCTTAGGAATGATTTATTTAGGAAAAAACAAGAAAATGATGTATATTTTCTTCAGTATTATATTGAATGTATATGTATATTGACAATGCCTTTGATTAAATATATGTCTATGTATATGTGTATATCTATATCCATATACAGTAGAACCTCCATAGTTAGCCATCTCTTTACACTCATCACCTCTTCAAGTTGACCTAATTTTCATGGACCAGCTTTACAGCACACGAGCTCACGTCCATATCAGTACAGCAGGCCTAGTTCCTTATGTTGAGGACCTCCATATATTGACCAATTTGTTACAGTCCCTTGGGTGGTCCACTTTCAGAGACTCAACTGTACTTAAGTATATGTATGAATGTAAATGTATTCATTATACAGACAGAAATAGATAAATATGAGTGTTAAGCAATTTTTACATAATCATGAGATTAGGAATTAATTGAATGCCAAGAAAGTTTATATAATTGTTTCTGTTGTATCATCAGTATCTAGGACAGAAAGTATAACACATAGCAAATGCCGGTAAATATTTTTTTAATAACCAATTAAAAAGGCAGAAATGCTAGCTTTTAAGAATTCTATTTACAAAAGAAGTGCTGTTTTCTCTGTACCTTTGCATTTTTTTTTCAAAGTAAATTTTTGTTAAAACAAATGGAATTTTCCTCCGTATGTGTGATATGAGAACGGATCTTACAGTGGCATATGTGTACAGAACTATTAACTTACACAAAATGTTGAAGTACATGGTGTTTAGAAAATTATAAATATTTTATTATTGAAATTACAGAAAGTTTACTAACCTGGAAGATCCTAAAATTGAGTGCTTATCATTAGATGATTTTCTGAGTTGTTTAAAATTTCTAGGTCTGTAATCTTGCATTTGGCTTGATGGGAAGATATAAAACAAAATTAAAACCCAGCCTAAATGCTAAAGTCAAGTTTAGACTGCACCTTTCTTTATAAAGGCTTTTTCAAAAAAAAATGATTTGGTCCTTTTCTTGGTTTAATTAGCACAATTTCTTGGGGATAGGAGAAAGAAACATTTACAAATATTTATCATAGTGGAAGTATTTCAAGTCTTTTAAAATGAGTCTCCTAAGATAACCAGATAAACAAGGCTAGAGAAACATGGCTAGATTGGGATGTAATCTACAATTATATGGGAAATTACCAAAGTGATGATGAAAAAAGAGAATCTATAATTTATTTATTTATTTTTCTTTCAAAATATTACGGGGGTACAAATGTTTGTGGCCCTGTGGATCACTTTTGTAATGCTTGAGCAAGGATTCTAAGTGTGCCAGCATCCATATAGTTTTCATTGTACCCATTAGGTAAAGTTTTGCCCATACCTTCCTTCACTGTCCCAAGTGCTTGCAAAATCCAAACATTTTGCAAATATTTAGACATATTTTCCAATGTACACAACAATTTAGAAGCTTTTAAAGACTATTAAATAAATTACAAAATGTACTATCATTTAAGTTTTTAGCAGATAGTGAGTAGATTTGTATTGCTTTATCTAAGAGGACGAAATCCCTTTAATCAACTTTGCTGCTTTTAAATGTTTAATTTCACTGAAGTTCAATAAATATTTCTGATAGCTTTAGATATTAAGATATGCTTTTGACAAAATTGTCTTCTATTTTGATTCAAAATAGCACCTTCTAACAGATTGATGGAGTACCTGTAGCTTTGTCTACATTTTAGGAGTTGAAGCTTATAATTAATTGTAAATGCATAGATTTCTAGATCCCGTGAGTATGAAAACATTTTAATTGCTTTGATAATTTGTTTCCCACTGGGCAATCCCCAGAGAGAGGGAAAGTAAATTATCAATGTTACATAGATAGAGCATACAGGTGGGATATAGAATAAAAATATGATTTGCAAAAGAGATATATATGTATATTATATACCTACGTGTATGTATACCTATCTAGACAAGTATGTCAAGGCACAGTTGTTTTGCATTATTGAATGGCATTACTAAGAAGACTTCGATGAATTATAGATCAAATCTAGCCTTCTAAGTACCATATGGATCAAAGAATTGTATAAGCTACCTATGCTGAGTTACATCTTGCATAGAAATTATTATTTTTTTTTTGGCGTTTTTCTTTTTTTTGGGGGGGTAGGGGGCTGGGGCTGGGTTTGAACCTGCCACCTCCAGCATATGGGGCCAGTGCCCTACTCCTTTGAGCCACAGGCACCACCTGGGAAGTTTTTAATCTCTTGACTATCTTAACCATTTTTAAAGATGCGATATAATTTTTTTTTCACTTTTCTCCCCCCAAATACAATAATATCAAATACACCACTAAAACCTTGAGCAATAAAAAATCACAATTAATATTCAAAGGGAAATTTTAGAGCTCTGGTCTATTTAGTTTACATATGAAGAATATTGGCCCAGGCTGGGTTTGAACCCGCTATCTCTGGTATATGGGGCCAGCACACTACTCCTTGAGCCACAGGCACTGCCCTTCAATAGATATTTGAATCCAAGTGAACACAAAACAGACAGAATGTATACGCTATAATAAATGTGTATACATATACACATAATTTTGTATAACAGAAATTTCAGCTCCTTTGCTAAAGCGTACTTAATAAATTTTAGATAATTTTATTATCTTTACTGGTTTATGCTTCACAAGCAGAAATTATAGTTTGGAGATGAATTCTACCATGAAATAATCAAAATTTTCTAGATCAGCCTGATCCAATAGAACTTTTTGAGGTGATGAAAATTTTCTATTATTTTCCTTGTTCAATGTGGTCATGACAAACAACATGAAACTACTGAGCATTTAAAATGTGCTCATTACAAATAGAAAACTGAATGCATGATTTGAATTAATTTTAATTAACTCAAATTTAAATATACTCCTGTGGTTAGTGGTTACTGGATTGGATGGTGTAGTTCTAGATGTTTGTAATATCATATTCTTTAGATATTTCAGTTACAATGTTAATGTTCATTTTCTTGAAACATAGATACAATATTGACCTTTTTTTCTTTTGTACTTTTTTTTTTTAATTGTCCAAATAATTGTTTCACCTCTTATCACCTCCAAGTAGAGTAATTCCTCAATATTCTGCTTTTCACTGTTACTGGAAAAAAAGTGTTTCTTGATATATTTTTAATTGCTTCTCTCTATAACTTTTTAAGTCACTTTTTTTCTTGTTCAAAGACATACTATGTGATATAAAAAACACTGATCAAAAGACGTAGTTTTAATACTGTCTTTATCATTTTCCTTGCATGCACAGAACTTAACCTTTTTAAGTCTTAGTCTCCTCTGCTACTAAACATATATGGAAAAAAAAATATTTCTTTCTCATTGTATTAGTCAATACTTGTTAAGACAAACTAAAAAGGCCTAATGTAAGAGAAGACAGCAGGATGTGTTACAAATGCATTATGAATGCAATTAGACTTCATAGAGAAAGAAGGAGTTTGGAGTAAGAAACTGGAGAGCCACAGGACTCCATCATTTTCCTTCTTCAGTAGATAGGCATTCTCAATTCACAGGGTAGAATGTGCTTGTTCCACTATTTCTGACTTTATATTTAACCATTTTAACCACACTGGGACACGTTTAAGCCCCTGTATCCCATTTCTGAGATGAGAGTTGAATGAGTCATTTTGAGTCAGAAGCCAAATATAGATTTCATATTTGAACAGGGCAGCATGTTCATGTAATCAAAGCATCATCCTGTGGGACCTAGTCCTGGTGGTCAAGGAGTAGTTCTCAAAAAATCAAAGATGAAATATGGGCTGGGAAAAGAGTTTCAAAGTCTGTGGAGTGCATTTCTAAAATGAGAATCAAATAAAGTCTTTATTTCATTGAAACATTTATTTTATATTATGTATGTTTATATATATGTTTATGTATGCATATATAAACATATTATTTATGTTTATATATATGTTTATGATGTATATATAAATATATAAACATATATTATATAATATATATAAAGATATATATATTAATTAAGTACCTACTCAAATCTAGGTACTGGAACTTCAAAAATGCAGTAGTCATGTCCTGACAACTTTTTCGGTGGTTCTAGTTTCTAGTATCTTGCCTAAGATCACAGTGTGAAGGAGGATGTGCCTTTTGAATGGAAAATTTGATCTAATAGGCACAACATTTCAGTTATGCAAAATGAATAACGTCTAGATATTTGCTTCCAACACACTGCCTATATTTAACAACACCTTATGTTGTGTACTCAAATTTAAATGGGAGAGTAATGAAGAAACTTTTGAGGATGATGATATATTTAATACATTACTGGTGGTAATTGTTTCATGGGTGAACACACATGCCCAAACTCATCAGGGTGCATATGTGAAATATGTGAAAGTTTCTGTATATCAGTTATGCCCAAATAAAGTGTCTAATATTTTGAAAAGCTTAAGTATTTAGTCAGGCTTTTGTGACTGTAACTTCTTTCTTATAAACATCTTTTCTTAAAATCATTAATTATTCATACATTTATTAACAGATATAAATTTTCCTGTTTCTCAGTTTAACTAAAAATATTTTCTATCTGCTACTGTAGGTACTTACTATTTATTTATTTGTTCCCTTGGAAATAATAAACTCAGATTAGGTAGGAAATATGACTCGTAGACGACCTCAAATGAGTTACTCTAACGTGGGCCTTGATAGGCAAAAAATAAAATAAAGCAGCAAAATAAAATGTAAAAATTAATCAACAGAAAGATAAAAATTATAATTATATGCATGGGTTCAGAATGCACATAATGTATTTTTGTGATAATTAAATATCTCAAAAGAAGAAATTTAAAATAATTATGATATGAAAAACAAGACAGCAACTACTTTAAATAGCAGGAAAATTACATCAGGGTGATGAAAAAATGGTATGGTATTCCAGGAACCAAATCTACTGTTGGAAATACAAAATGCACATGATAAAATTAGGTTTATTATTCAATATTTGCTTTAATAATTCTCATAGAGATGGATTTTTTTTCATCTACCAGAACTTCCTAGATCAAAAGAATACAAAAGTAATACTTAAAATCTCAGCAACAAAGACACATATTTGTTTAATAGTTTTGTTAAAAGAGAAATAACAACATATGTACTTAACTATTACTTTTTAGTTCAACTACACAATCCCTCTTGATTGCAGGGAAAATTCAGATGCTATTTTCTTTACCTGATTTATGTTATACTTGACAATTCTAACTCAAGATCTGAAAGGTTTATAACAGGATAATTCTTACACGTTTCATCCACCTGATATTCAGTATTACTCTGTGAAACTGTGCAGAGTTTATCCTGTACAATTACCTTACTAAGCAAGATTAATTTCTTCAGGAATTACTTACCAAATATCACAGACAAAATAAGATGAAAATATTACAAGTAAGGACAGAACTACGGAAATAATACAGCAATAAAATGTAATTCTTAGTTGTTTATATATGTAGTCAGACTAGCTGTGTGCTTAATTAGACAATATTATAATTCTCAGAATATTTTTCAGTGAATCAAGTATGTCAGTGAATATACTACTTATTAAATAATACAAAGACTTCTAAAGATTCCATTAGGGCAGCTCCATGCCCAGCTGCATCCACTACTCTAATAGATAAACCCCTCTCGTTTCATCTATTACTACTGGTCCTCTATTCAGACCCAAGAATGATTTGAATAGACACTTCAGTCCTGAAATGAACTAGTTCCTACTTCAATTTATATTATCAACTAGCAGAATAAATGCAGGTAAAAAGGGCTTGGAGATCCTTGGGAGAAGTACTTGTTAAATGCAACTTGAAAGCAGATTCAAAAATTTTCTCCTTTTAAATTTATTTTCCCAGAGTCCTAATAAATGAAAGCTGGGCTGCTCTCCAGGTTTTCAAGCCACTACAGCCTGATTGTTTTCTATTTGTTTCAGTGTTTAAAGCCAACAAAAGCTGCATTAAAACCGACGGTGCCAAGTAGTAACAACCATACTTTAAGCAGAGCTAATACATGAACTCATAGCCTCAGGTTATAATATTTCAAATACAGCAGAATTTAGAGGCGAGGCTCTTTGTTATGGCATTTTATAAGCATAACATTTTTAACAGAGTATGTTTATGAAAACGAAAAATCTCTCTAATAACAGACTGGTAACTGTGACATTCTACACTCAGCATTTTTTTTGCATTTCCAGTTGCATATTTCTTACATCCCTACCTAATTTAAATGAAAGATTAAATGAAAATGTATTGCCTTTGTCATGCTTATTTTTACTTGGGTCACACATACACAGAGTTGAATGTGTCACTTTCTCTTTAAAACAGGAGTAATTATAGTCATTCACCTTCTCAGCCACTTTGGGGACAATAAAGTAATAATTTCATACTGTCTACTCCACAACATGAGAATTATAATTATATTATATTTAAGATAGACATTAATTTTACTGTAACATCCATTTTTATATTTTCATTTAAATTAATAAATAGCTTCAGTTAAATACGGCTTGGAAATTTGTATTTCATCCATCCTAATTTTGTCAAAGATAAAAGTTGTTACATCCTAACTTCAGGAGACTCTTCAGTTTTTGACTTCAGCAAATGGTGGATCTTTAAAAGATCTTTAAGAATCTGTCCATTTGTTATGTTGAACATTGCTAATGAACTTGGAACTGTTCTAAGGTTAATAATGAAAATATTTCGGAGATTATATATTATGAAGAACAAGGCTGAGACTTGTCTGATATCATAATTACTGTTTTTGAGAATTTATATGAGCGGATATGTAACCTGCAACAGCCGTGATGTAAAATACATCCTTCGGCAATGTAACTGTAATCTGCTTTAACACTTCCCCCAACCCACTATATCCAGTTACTACAACTCCAATGTTAATCTTCAATTAACCTATATTAATTGGTCTAATGATTAACAGAAGTAAATCTCTATTGTGCTTCTTCACTTGTGCCTCCCTCTGTTCATATGAGGAATGTGGTGATGATGAGAATTATTTCAAGTATTTGGAAAGAGTCCTTGACCCCATTATCAGATAACATAAATTTTCTCATTTGATTTCCTCCTGTTTAGTACTCCATAATGTAGAGACAAAAGGTCTTATATTTGAACATAAAATTTGACAAAAAATCCAAATTTACTTTTATATTAGATATTTTATTAAAAGCAGCAATTTTTACTTTATTGATTACAGCAGCACCCATGGTCTTACATATGTGTATCTGCCTATTTTGTTTATAAATAATGCCTCTTATATATTTATATTTGCAAATCACTTGCAGTAATTCTTTGGTCCATAACAAATGCTGGAAATAAATGCTCTATGATCTTATAGAAATATCTCAAGAAGGGCAAAAAAATTATATAAATTTTGCAATGGTTGGCATATTAATCTCTGATCCACTCTGAACATTTTACAGATTATAAAAACAAAACTAAGTCTCTATAATTTTAACTGGCAGAATTCATACTCAAAAAAAATCCTGATTTTCTTTTTCTTTTTTTCAAATGTCTAGATTTGCAAACAAATAAAATCTCATTTTTAGAAAGCTAAGCTTGGGGTGTACATTCATGGGGAAAAAACAGTATAAAAACATAAGGGGCATGTTGAAATAACCTGAAACTAAAGAGCCGTATCACACTGGCCACTGGGAAAGTACTGGGAGGCAGACAGAGCACAGGCACTATGAAGTCCCTTTAAATTCAAGACTCATAACATTTCTATTAAGGCTGTTTTTCTAGTCTTTCCAAAGTCATGTCTGTAAGACTATCATAGTCATGAATACATATTTTTTTTCTTTTTATAGGAAGGCCTAGATATAAAAATATTGGTGACCCAAACCCACAAAAAAGTTAAATTCTATCCTTCACCTGTGATTCCTGCAGGCTAACTTTCTGTTCAGTATTGATTCTGTGGTTAATGTGTGTGCGCATGTGTTTCCCTTCTATTCCTATCCTTGGTAGTTTGAAAGGAGCTCCTGTAGGATTTGGCGTATAGACACTGAACTGAGATGACTATTAAATGAGTCAACAGGGTTCATAAAAATGGGTGTGTTGAAAGAATCACTAAATCTTCAGTGTGTCAATTTATTTGTAATAATGATCAATTATGATGAAAATCTGTGATCATCTGAAATCTGTTATTTCTCTATAATGTTTCTCTCATCTTGTATTTGCTTTAGACGATAATATATTTTATGAATATTCTATTTTCTATCCTACTATACTAAATCCATAATTAATTTATCATTGAATCATAGTATAAATTTACTGTTTGCAATAACTTTCTGGAAGATGATTAAGTTAATATGCTAAACGATATTTAAATAATGTTTGGTAAAAATTATCATTTTTTTAAATTCAGGTTTTTATAGATTCTAATGGCTCCAAAAAGTTATCTAATTTTTTAATTTAGTTTCTGGTGTATTTAATTGCTTGGCCTATGTCTTTTCTATTGTCTTCTAGAATTTCTGTCCTTCAGCAAGGTAGTTGGATGCACACTTCTCCCCATCAGTCCTTTCCTCCAAATACAGAGATTATTTTCTTTATACAGCACTCCTTGGGAACAAAGAGTATTTTACAAGTATTATTAGATCTTTTGCTGTGACTCACTCCCATGCAGATGGTACACATCTGAAGGGGCTCTACTTAAGCTAGCAAAGATCCAGCTGATGCTCTGAAAAATTATTCTCTCTTGGTGAAAAGTTAGCTTGCCACTGCCTTCCCCGCTGCATTATTAAACACGAAGGAGTGATTCCCTTAATCCCAACCATCTGCTCTTCCTCTACTAAAAAGTGAAAACATCCCCTTGTGTTTACAAATGTTGCTGCTAAAGCTTCACAAATTATAAGACATGGTTGTGAAATTTCCATATATACTAACGGATCAAAACAAAATCCTAGTCACCATAAATCTGTAAAAAATAAACCAAATTTATATCATACGATAAACCCAACTGTTTTAATGTAATGCAATTATATTTAAACTGCAGTCTCAGAATGCAAATTATTTTAGCATCTCAAGTATAATATTTGCATTTTAAACACACTTCTACTTGTCCAGACATCCAAAACTACATACTCTAAGAAAATAGATCATCTTCAATTCTTTTTAATTTACAAAAATTTGTGGAGTGTGCAGAATTTTAGCATCAGTAATGGTTTAGTTGCATTGAAATTAAAAGTGAGACAAAATATCTAAGTTCTTACATGAATAGCAGGCTTAGAACCTCTGAAATAGAAAAGCAGTGTCAATGTCTCACATCAAAATGCTGATTTTTAGGAAAATGACTTATACTGAAGTATTACTAGGGAAAAACAATGATATTACTTTATACCAAATTCTTATTTTTTGTACAAAATGTACTGCAAAGAAGAACCATCCTAACTTAAAAATTCTAAAATACTAAAAATTCTAAAATAATTATTCAACTAATCAAAAACAAAGGAAGCAAAAGAAAATTTGAATTTACAAATACTTTAATTTGATGTTTACTTTCTTGAAATAGTGGGTATCATGTAACTTAAACATTTTTTAATTATTTTTCTTGATAGTACAAAGATCTTTTAATTAACTTTATTTTTGTTGAAGACTGATTGCTTCAGTTCTCCTTTAAGACAGTGTCTCTGTCCGCAGACCAATTTCTACTTCATAAACTTTATACCTTTTGTGTTTAGCAATAATTCCTTATCACTGCGTTTCAGACCCTTCCCACCCATTATTTCTCCCTGCCTTTCCTTTGATTCTTGTCCTTCCAAGTTTATTTTTTCATTCTATAACCATTCTATAAATGTCCATTCTTACTTAAATGGAATTTGTCTAATTGTTTTATTGTTACAGTACCCAGTAAATAAAATTATGCTTTCTTTGTAAGAGTCGTTCTTTCAAGTCTTCTTTCAATTCACTGTAATATATAGCATGTGTTTAATTTTCTAGTCCGTTTACCTGTCCTGGTGATGTCTCAGCTTTCAATCTCACAGTTTGAATTATTTAGATAATGCCTTCATTTGGGCCAAGCATGACAGAGCATTTTCCTTCTCACAGGCAACGCTTGTTGCCTCGAGACTTGACACCTTGGTAGTTATGACAAACTATTTTCTGTACCTTGGTGTGATCTTTGGTGATATGTCAAAGGCTATGGATGCAACTAGTACAGCATATTTCCCTGGATGATCTTCCATTCCTCTGGCCAGATCTGTTTGTTCTAAGAGTGTTTTAAACTAGATCTGGTAAACTTTATAAAAATATTTCTCTAAATGGGAGCTATCAATAACCAACAAACTACATATTTGTTCATATCTAAAGAAAATATACTTCATGAACACATTCTTAAATATGCTTTTCATGAAACTGGCTCTTGTATTTTTATATCATGTTCCTGTTTATCTCTAGTCTTGAAAATACTTGTAGTTGCTAATTCTCTACGTGTGCCCAAGCTAACTTAGTGGTATTTGTCACTTAAATCTGAGAAGTTTATTTACATTTGTAGACTGTACTTATTCTTTCTTAAAATCTCTTCAATATATTTCATTAAATGTCTTTCATTTCATTCTCATTCCTTCTTTATGTTCATTGAAAACATGGGAGGTCAAATAAAGTTGCCATTCTCAGTTCTGGGCAGTCATTCAAGGGAAACAGGAGTGAAGTGAAATGTTCATTACACTGTGCCACTCCCCGCCCCCCACCCCACACATACACGTTTCTCTCCTTTAGAGTATTCCCTCACCACTACCGTGATCAAAATCTTCCCTCGAGACTGGTTCAAGTGAACCCATTTACTCTAAATTGTATGAATCTTATATAACTTATAGTCTTTGACCCTGCCTGTGGTTTTCATGTTTTAATAGGGATAGCCATTTTGAAAACATAATATCTGAAAGAATGAACTCTCTCCAGTAAGGAATTTAATGTCTCAGCTAAAAGCGGGTGGGATGAATGGGTGTTCCCAAGACTCTGGAAGTCTCACTTTGTGAGCAGTTGCTGTCCACTCAGCATCCAGTTTTTACAGCCCAATCTAATTGGTTCTCAGGGCAGGGACGCTATTTGCAAATACTCTAGTGTCTGCCCTAATGCTGACATTTACCTTTACTTACTGACCTCAAAGTGCAGCTAAAATAATCCGTCTAGCACACAGTTGCTACTGGAAACATAAATTTAAGCTCTCTGATTTGCTGAGTAGGGCAGCATAAAAACAAAACAAACAAAAAAAAAAATTGGTCCACAGCTGAGCTGAAGATGATGCAGGGGGACCTAGATGAAAACAGACAATTTTGCAGCAGATTGCCTTACATATTGGCAGTTCTCAAATCACATCTCAAATCAGATGAAATAAGTTTCAGAAGGTTATTTATCATGAAGAATACATTATTAAATTCAATGCATAAAATGTTAATGCAGATCTGCTGGCTGTTACTGCTGCTTGCTTGCATTCCTCTCTTTTGCAACACTGGTGTCATAAACTTAACTGTCAATGCGGGCCAGACATTTTATCCTCCAATCAAGTAGCAGGCATGTTTTTTAGACATTGTTTCTGCATCCTTAACCACACAGAGTTCACCTTTTGGCGCCACTGTAATCAAAACATCAGAGTTTTAAAGTACAATATACAGATTATATCTCCATCATCAAGAGTGGTCAGATTTTTGCCTGCACTTGTACATGAATGTGTGTCTTTTAAATAATATTTTGGGGAAGTTGTGGCAGATTATGGCTGCATTATTTCCTGTGATACATTTTATTCTGAAGTGAATCAGTGTTGGGTTTTGCAAATTATCCATTCTTCAGATTCTGTCATCGAACTGAGTTCAATTCATGTAATCTTATGAACTTAGTATTTCTTGCTGTCACTGTATCTCCCAGAAGCATTTCAGGAGTGTTAAGTAAACCCATGGAGGAGGGGCAGCCATTTCCACCAGATTAAAGCAAGGATGAGGCAAATTCTATGCACACTCAAGTATCTTAGAAATTAACTATTCAGTTTGACTTACCAGGAAATCTAGTATTCACTAATCATTTTAATATATATTTATTGCCAGGCTGTATCAAGACAATTTTCCCAAGAATGTTCTGTACCCAGGGATAAAATCATTCCAAGACGTGAGACAAAAGGAAAATGGAGATCCCATTCATGCAGTTAAAGTGGTCTTTATTCCACCTAAAGTACAGATAGGATGAGATTCCTGACCAGGGAAAAATCCACACGTGGGCTATGGTGGACAGGGATTTAAAGGGTTAGGGCAGTTAGGATTGGTAGCATTCCCATTTCCTGGGAGTGACATGAGTCTGACCCTGTCTGGGTGGGCTATAAACATAACCCTGTCTAGGGGGGACAAGTTTATTTGGGCAGATACACCTGATCTATCAGTATTCACTACTCATTTTGATATATATATATTTATTGCCAGGCTGTATCAAGACAATTTTCCTAAGAATGTGAGACTTGAATTATTTACCTAAGACATTTCATTTAGGATAAGAATGAGGTAGTACCTATATGGACTCTTTAATTCATAGAAGTACACGTGACTTGTTAGCAAGTAAGTTTTTTTTTCTTTCTTTCTTTCTTTCTTTTCTTTCTTTTTCTTTTTCTTTTTTTTTTTTTTTTTTTTTTTTTTTTTTAGATATATTATCAATATGTATCCCTTGGTAGAGTGCCATGGCATCACAGCTCACTGTAACCTCAAACTCTTGGCCTTAAGTGATTCTCTTGCCTCAGCCTCCCAAGTAGCTGGGGCTACAGGAGCCCTCCACAACGGCTAGCTATTTTTGCTATGGTGTTATTGTTGTTGTTTTCATTGTTGTTTAGCAGTCTCTGGCTGGGTTTGAACCTGCCTGCCTAGGTGCGTGTGGCCGGTGCCCTAACTACTGGGCTTCAGGTGCCAAGTCTAAGTATTTTTCTTGTTTGCCCAATTTTTCATGATGGATTAGTAATGTGTGCCATGGGTCACTATATTTTTGGTATCTGAGCTCGGTTTATGTCTCTAACTTCCAATCTTTTCCCAGTGATAACCATTTAATAGTTTCTACCAACCACTCATTTTCTGCCAGGGACTATCTCATCTACAAAATATTCTCAGTCCTTAAAGATTCTCAGTGGTGTGGGTGAATTTTGCTCTTTTTATAGATTAGAAAGTTAAATCTCAGCATGATTGGTGGACACAAGAAATCTCATTTGCATGGTACCAAAATCACTTTATCAAAATGAACCCCATGTATTATCCATTCTTCATTTTGCCTTTCAGCAATGGAGTCTCCACGTGGCAAGTTTGCTACCTCCTCAATGGGCCATTCTCATTGGTCCTGACCCAGAGGAAAAATTCCAGACCTACTAACCATAATACAAAGACTATTCAGAGTACTCAGTTGAAACTTTGTTTTGGGCACCTTTTCTCTTTTGTGATGAAATAAGGTTTTCTTAGAGATATACCTAGCCTCAGATTTTCAAGATGTTATTTATTAAAGTTGTATGACCAAACTGGGCAACATGTTTATATGCCCTTCAGCTTTATTAATATATGTGAGTTTAAAATAATCATGTCTGCCTATATTTTAATTGACATTTGTGGTCCCCTGAATACATTTTACTCTTTTCTCCTGGAGAAATGAAAATATTTATAACTGCTTATTTTTTTTAAATCATCTTTCCTAAATAGGAAATAGCAATGTTATTGTGAAAGGTTATATTTGTAATTATCCTTTTATATTTTTCATTCTCATTTTGATTAAGAAAAATAGACATGTTTGATTTTACAAAGAAAACTTATTTGCTTTATTCTGCTGTTTTCCTGTATTTCTTAAAACAAAACAAAACAAAAACTAGGCATTTACTATGAACTACTTAGAATTTGGTGTATCCTGGGTAAATGGAAAGTAATTCACCCTAAGAAGACTGTGAAACTGTTTTGTCTCAGCAGGCTTCATTGTGAAAACCGGCGTGAGCCAGGAGGATGTGAGATAGGCCAGGCGGTAGCAGACTGTTTCTGTACATTTTAAATGTTCACGAATTACTTTCAGTAGAGGATGGATAAAAAACCCGGCAAATGCGAACAGCGTGAACATCAGCCACACTGTAATTAGTGGTGTGCTCCCCGGTAAACAATATCATCCACTGGACGGCAGAACAAAATCCCCAGAAGAAGTGCAATTTAAGTTTATTTTAGATGAGATTCATTAAGCAGTATCATATCCATTAAACGAATTATAACATCTGTGTTTATACGGGTAAAATTGTACTAAGAGATTTCACACCTATCTTATCTCATTTGAAATCTTTACAACAGCACTGTGGGATAAATGAGACATGTATTTTCCCCCAAATTATAAGAGCTCAAAGCTCAGCAAGGTTAAGTGACTTACTTAAAATAGAAATCAACAAATTTAGGCACTAAACCCATGTCTTCATACTCCAAATCTGTTATATTCTGGTTTGATAACATCTTTGAAATTTATTAAATTCTGAACACTGATATTCCATATTCCGGATTTTGTTATAATTCTCAAGAGATACATTCCAAGACCTTCAGTGGATGCCTGAAATTATGGCTAGTACCAAACCTATATATATGACTTGTCATACAGGAAATAACTTATTATCCTCAGTGTACCCTTTTCTTCTTTTCCTATTAATATGAAATAGGATACTGAGGATAAGGTATGGATAATTTAGGATAATTTCCTACATGTCCTTGACATACACATCTGTGATAATGTTTCAGGCACGTGCCAAAACCAGTTTGGATGCCATTTTCTTACTTAACAGTTTTACAGGATAGAGTCATTGTTATCATAACTCTTACTATCCTCACTATGCACTTTTCTTCTTCTCCTTCCTTAAAAAGAAGCGCTTTACAGCTTCTTTTTGGCATGTTCTCAACGCCAGCATTACACTTTTGCACTTTGGAGCTGTTATTAAGTAAAATGAGGTGACTTGGCCAGAAGCATGGAGAAACCAGGACTAGTAATCGGAAGCTACCAAGTGGCTAAGGGGCAGGAAAACCGTACAGCCAGGGTAGGCTGAACAAAAAGATGATTCACAACCTGGGCAGGATGTAGCAGGGTGGTGGGAGATTTCATTAATCCACCCAGGATGACGCATAATTTAAAACTTATAAATTGTTTCTTTTTGGAATAGTCTATTTAATATTTTTGGACCTTGGTTGGCCATGGTTGACTGAAACCCTAGAAAGTGAAACCACAGTGATAAGGGGAGACTACTGTACCTTTGGTTTGACAAATCTTTCTTCAAGTTTATTCTCTGAGAGATTTAATTTAGTTGATAAAATCTTTAGAGTTTCCACATGAGTTAGCAGAAGCTTTGAATTTCAGGAATAATGGAATAAAGCCCCAGGTTCCTGGGGGTAATTACATAGGAACTGTCTGGGATATAACTTTCAGATACTACAAGCAGAACCCTTCTCTCTCAGAATTCATAAAATTTACAATATTTTGCTTCCCTCACCAAGAACAATGCAAGTTCCATCACCCCCTTGTTTTTCTTGTTTGGCCTTTTTTAAACAAATTTTTGCCATGTGAATATCCGGGACAAAATAACATATATGTTTTCACACAAATACTGCCAGAAACAGTACATGGATGCAGGCAACTTAAATGTCACATTTTTGGAAGAACTGGGAAATCCAATTATCCCCTTTTGATGGCAAGTACCATAACAGATATTTATGAAGTCTTGGGATTCCTTTGCATTACTGTAGATAAACAGGTGACACAATATTATTTGCATATTATTTGTATTTAAAGTTGAACTTTATATCTTAGTATAAAAATGAACCCAACTAGACATAATTAACGTAGGGGGATTAATTTCCTACAAACTGAAATATACGGAATGTTCCCAGTGGAATATTATCAGTATTCCACAGACTGCTTTCCTGACACCTGAATTTTTCTTACTTTTATGTAAAATGTGAAGCCCTTAAAACTACCTCATTAAATATTATGGCTGAAATACACACATATTTTGTGTCTATATGTATATAACAAAGTACATGACCATTAAGCTCAATTTACCTTAAACAAAAATAGCTCATCCATTATAGAAATTAAAGATAATGTTTTTGCATAATTTCTACAATATGCTAAGTCCTATTATAGACGGGGTAAAAGAGTATTTGTGTGATGCTACGGACCTTCTTGTGAACAAGCTAAATAATCTCACACATTTAAAAATATTCATGGTAACCACAATAAGGCTACTAAGAAAAGGAAAATTTTCTATTTGGGGATTCTTCAAATTAGTTATATTTTAAAATCATAGTATTTTTGACTTTGATTCTGACAAACATTAATACCTATATCTGACTAGTTCTTTTCGATTAAAAATACAATACTAATGTTTCTCATTTAGACACACTGAATATGAAGGGATTCTTAATATGTAAAAATGATCAGAAATTGTGCTATCCATAAAACCTTTTTCAAAAGTTTTGGCTGCTACTTTATGGGTTATATAAAAGTGCATTTTCTGCCACAGTGCCACACTTAGCAATAATAATTTATTAAAAATTAAACATCTTCCTAATCCTAGTGAGGTTTTTAGAAGTTTGGACATCTGGAATGATTCTAAAATAAAACCTTTTGCTTAATTTCCACTGTCTATCCAAAGCTTTTCAGGTTGACTTTGTTGTTTTCAAATGATAATCACGTGAGACATGCAGAAGTATTACTTTAACTCTCTTCCATTTTTGTGGCGTTATTACTAAAGTAGGAGAGTCTTTTCCAGAAAAGAAGTCTTTAACTTGGGAACTTCAATTCTAAACAACAGTGTGAATCTGGTTCAATGAGTCTCTGATAGCTGATATATGATTATATTTTAATGTTAATGAAAACCTAGCAAAATATCCAATCCTGGCCCTCAAATATTACTTACACAACTGACTGACTAAACAAGCAAATGAAGACTTCATTAATTCAAAAGAGCCCCAAATCTATAAAGCAATACAAATTTCAGACTTTTTAGAGTTCTTACAACTGCTTCTGCTGTGCTGAAGACATGCAGGTCTCAGAGACTGCCAGTTGCCAAAAAAGTTCAAAATCCATTTTCCCTTTGTTCCTAACACGTACTAAATAGTCTTAAACATCCTATAAACCTTTATTCAGCACTTCCTATCTACTAGGCACTGTCCTAAAGGCTTAAGTAATTTATCTCTTTTAGCTTTCAGCAACTTTTTTTAGGTAGATATTATTTTTACTACCCTTATTTTATAAATGAGAAAACTAATTCTCAGAAAAGGAAGATAACCGACTTGCCTATGGTAACTAACAAGGACATGGTGAGATAAGGATCCACTAAGTGTAATAATTCACTCTATTAGCTCCCTAGGATTTGTCAAATACTTCTTATGATAAATAGCTGATAACCCTATTTTTAGTATTTTCTATAGTCTGAATCATGGCTCCCACCCCAATTCGTATGTTGATATCCAACTCCCAAAGTGATACTTTTGGCAATGAGGCCTGGGGGGTGATTCTTTTAGGCAAGAGAGTGGGGGCCTCTTGATGGGATTAGCGCTCTCATGAGTAGAGAAACCAGAGAATTTGTTCTCTCTCTCTCTCTCTCACCACCATGTACATATATGACTAGAAAGTAGCTGTTTTAAAGCCAGGGAGAAAGCTGTCAATAAAACCTGATCAAGTCGGAACACAGATCTTAGAATTTCAGCCTCCAGAATTGTGTGAAAACATATTTCTGTTTTTAAGCCATCTGGTATGTCAAATTGTGTTATGGCTGCCTGACCTAAGACAGTTCTCATATACTACCATTGGAAAAAAAAAAAATTAATCTTTTGTTTACCAAGCAGACTAATTACTAAGTTATCATCTGCTAGAAGGATTTTGGGGTTGTTGGATTCATTTAGTTATGATTTCTGGTTTATTGCTACTTTTCATGATTCATTCTATTTTATTGGGTTTTATTTTTCTCACAAATATTGCTAACTTTTTAACAGTAATTTTAAATTAAATACCATGGTTAAAAATTCATCATAATCAGATTAAATATCTAAAACCTACAGTATGCCTTTTTTTCTTTTTTTTTGAAGCCTAGGTACTAAAGCAGCTCACTAAGCACTTGTGATGTCTCATAATGTCATTATTTGGCTCTACTCTTGTCAAGATATTTTTGGAGTAATTAACATGCCTCTGGAAGATAAAGACATGATAACCCAGTTCTCGATGCCTAAGCAAGTTTATTCAGCTCCAGGGATTATTAGGCATGCTCTCAAGTGTTACAGGGGTTCAATTCCAATACCATCTTAAATTAAAGGTAGATTAACTAATGATTGTTTATAATTGTTGTTAAATGCATTAAAAATCTTGCTTTTAAAGGATTAGATGTCTTAAAACATACTGTTTCCTTCACAGATCCTTTCACTGTCTGTTTCATATATTCCTATTTACCCTCAAAGTCCTTTTATTTTCCTTGAAGACATCCTTGCCTTATTCAGGAAGAATATGTTCAAATCTTTACAAGTTTCTATTTGGTATTTATAACAAGGGAATATGATTGCTTTTATTCATATATATCTCATTGTTTAGCTTCTTTATCAAAAGAGATGTTATGAAGATTTATGCACAGGGCTCATGTTCAACATGTAATAAATACAGGGTGTGCTGAAAGTTGTTATACATGTGGAAAAATAGGAAATTATAGCTAAATGTACCTTTACTTACAAAATAGTCATCACAAAATTTTACAAAATATTCTGTAAGTGTTGGCCACCTCTTTGTAAAATTTTGTAATGACTCTTTTGTGAATAAAGGTATATTTTGCTACAATTTCCCATTTTTCCTAAGTGTGTTGACCTTTTGGTATCCCCTCTATTCCTGTTGTTTGTTGGTTAGGTTAATGAATGTATGACTGCACTGAGAAGTTTCAAAAAGCCAGGTGGAGTGGTTGACGCCTGTAATCCCAGCACTGTGAAAGGCTGAGGCTGTAGGATTGCTTGAGCTCAGGAGTCTGAAGCTTGTCGGACTGAGAACCAGACCCTCATTCTATAAAAAATAAAAAGCCAGCTGGAGCCATGAAGAGGGACTGTAATCCCAGCGACTCAGGAGGCTGAGGTTGCAGTGAGCTATGATGAAGCCACAGTACTCTGCTCAGGGCACAATGGGACTCTTTCTTTTTTTTTTTTAAAAAAAAAAAAAAAAAAGAGTTTTAAAACAATATTCAAATGTAGATGTGAATTACTATTAGAACAGATTTATATGCAATATAAATTTATATGATTAAAATCACTGTAGAAATATAGATATGTTTCTAAAAGTAGTGTGTGACATAATCATTTAAATACAGTTTGTGAAAACATTCCATATAATGATAATGTATGTTTAATTATTTCAACAAATTTAAAAACCATATTGGACTTCAAATAAACTTTTACTCTTTTAAGTGAAACCTTGCTCTTTATATATTAAAATGAAACCTACATATAAGAACAAATATAATAGCTAACATATTCTAAGCACTTAGCAGTTACCAAACCCTATTTTAAACTGCTGTATTATGTACTAACTTAATTCTCACAAGTGAAATATGCTGCAAACAAAAGACTATTATAAGGAAAAAAATAATGCATTGCAAGATTTTTGTAAGTGGATTCATTCTGCATTTTCGCGTTAACCAAAATATGAAATTATTAATGAAATAATGTTAGGAAAGTCACTTGATGAATTCCCATTTATCAAAAGTCTTTTATCTGATACCAGGAAATATAGCAAAAAATAGGTCAATATTTAGGTCAATTATACCAAGACCCTCCATGGAATAAATCATATCTATATTTGAAAAAGGAAATTTGATTAGTAATTTATGCAATGCTAATTAGTTTTTAGCCACAAGCCACCTTTACCACCCACATCACCCTTTCATTCCAATACCTTTGGGTTAGTTTTAATCTTATTCTGAAAGTTGTTTAACCGAAAATGTCTTTAGGGGATAATTTTCTAGCCACCTTTTAAACCACCACCCACAGTATTTCACAAACACAGATATATCAGAAAGGTTATTTCCTCTTATTGTCTTTTCTTAAATGGAACAAAGGAAGCATTAAGTGTGAGTGATGTAAGATAATGTAATACATTCTACTGGAGATGCTGTTCACCTACATATAAAATGGTATAACCATCTCTAAATTCTGGATTAATAGCACTGCACTGAACAATTAGAAATGATTAAAGGAGTCCATAAATAACATATATAACAAAGATTCTCAGTTTTAAATCATACAAATAATCTGAATTTTAAACAACCGAAGTAAACTGAAAAGATTATGAATTTATTCCTTGCTATCATCAAAATTTTGATGTCAAAGCCATTTGCATTGATACAATCATTTAACTGAATGGAAATATTTACCTATTTTAGGTACACATGTTTGTAGACCAAACAATCTTTTGATTTCCTGCCATGTGAGTATTTAAATACATACGTACACTGCACAGCATACGTGGATACACTAATATGCTATGTATATGAGTGTGTATTTACATGAATTAAAGATATATATTGAACCCCTTTTTTACACAAGGCCATTTGTTATTGTACATGTGTTTCATTAGTGAACCCCTTTTTTATACAAGGCCATTTGTTATTGTACATGTGACTTATTTTACATCACAACTTTAATGATTTTAGTAACTTTTATAAACAATTTTAGCACTTGATTCTGAAAATCACAAGTCAGTTTTAATTACCCAGAATAAATCAATAGCTATTTCATTACATGTTAACAAACATGACTGTATCAGTGAGTAATGGGGAGCCATTGAATGAATAAACTAAATTTATGTTTTAGAGAATGAAATTGCTGGTCAGAAAGACCAGCTAGGATGCTATTCTAAATATATAAGGGAGAGAAGTCAGGTCCTCTGTCAGATTCTAAGAGTATAAGAGAGAAAAAAGGCAGTGATAGTGGGACCAAATGAATCTAGGCAAAGTAGGAAGAACTTGGAGGAAAGCATTCTAGAGTCAATGGATGCTTAGAATTCAGTAGGCTGGAAAGAAAACACAAGAAGACAAAGTGAGGAAGAATGAAGGTTTTCACGGTGGTATATATTTAGAGGACTGGATTTTAAAAGTTAGAAATGAATTCAGTGGTCAAATTTATTTGCTCTAATTTACTTAAATAAACATCTTGCAAATTAGTTCCTTTCCACAAGTTCTAAAGGTGCGTAGAAAATCTTTTGTTTACTCATTAATTTTTAAGGAGAAAATAAAATATAGCTTGAAATTAGGTCCAACTTTCATCAGCTATAAACTTTAACAGCCAGATTCTTTTTTTATGCACATAAAACTGTGGTGTTTAATTTAAAACATTTCACACTTAGTTAAATTTTAAGAGTTTGAAACCCTTTAAATTCAAAATACAAATAAATTAATGGAAATATGTGAATGCCTTGACTTTATAATCACAGATGGGAGGGTATAAAACTGATATCAATGGCAACAGAAATTAGAAACTAATCACCACTAAAATGTTAAATAAAGATGGCATAGCACAGAATATCTAATCTGATTTAATTGAAATTTAAATTCATAGTATGCAAAAGAATAAGAACACAATCATCACTTTCTCCGTTATCGGTGCACACAAGTAATATCAGGTTGCATAATCACATTCCTGTGCAGAGACTCATGATTCTATTTCATGAGGAGCAGCTAGAGAAAGTGATGCTCACGAATGGATTATCGTTTCAAAATGTTTAAACTGCATATAAATTTATCTTCTGGGAGGGCTGCTAAACAAAAGAACTCCAGAGTCCCGATCTATTTAGAGTATTACCAAAACACGGATGGCCTTTGCCCTGTTTTTAACCTCAGTTAGCTCTCATTATGTAACATCTCTCCTTAGTATGAAATACTATTTTAAAGAAAAATCCAATTCCCGATGTCAAAATGATATCATAAACAATCTGTTTGTTGCTGCGGTACAGGCCTGGAGACGAGTGCTATGTCTTTTGCTTTACCTTTTAGAACACACTCTTGAGTGCTTTTAGTTTTGTTTTGAAACTACTAAATAATCACCAGTGTATCTGACAACGCAGACTTCCTCTCTGTCGGTGCCTGACAGCTATAAAAAGAAAAATGAGGAGAGATTCCTAGGGAAGGTCTACAGAAGTCTTAAAATGTCAGAAGACAGACTTTTTTTAATGGAACAGAAGACTCAGTTTTTAAGGATGAACATAGTATGTGTTTTCTAAACAGAATCTGTATTGTTTTCTTAGAAGTGTTCTTTCTTTTATGGATGTTACACAGAACTGTTTACAAAAGCATAATTAAAAAAAAATTTAGGAAGCTTTATAGCTTTAAAAAATAAACCAAAACAGGGAGGTGCCTGTCCTTCAATGGAGTAGGGCACCCGTCCCATATGCCGGAGGTGGCGGGTTCAAACCCAGCCCCGCCAAAAACTGCAAAAAAATAAAAAAATAAAAAAATAAACAAAACACTAATGAAGATAGATTTTACAAATTACAATGCTAAATTTAGGGATATATATATATAGATAGATATCTGTGTGTGTGTGTGTATATATATATATATATATATATATATATATATATATATTTTTTTTTTTTTTTTTTTTTTGTCTTTGAGACAGTTTTAGTATGTCGCCCTCAGTAAAGTGTTGTGACATCATAGCTCAAAGCAACCTCAAACTCTTGGGCTTAAGCAATTCTCTTGCCTCAGCCTCTCAAGTACCCACCTGGCTATTTTTTTGTTGCAGTTGTCACTGATGGTTAGCAGGCCCGGGCTGGGCTCAAAACCAGCCTCAGTATATGTAGCTGGCGCCCTAACCACTGATCTATGGGCACTGAGCCTAAAATATATTTGTTTTAATAATTAAGAGATTAAAGAAAAAACCCTTGTCTTTTGCTTATTCCGTGTTGTGGTGTTGTAACAGAATACCATAGGATCAATAATTCATAAAGAAAGGAAATCTATTTCGTACAGTTTTGCGGGCTGATAAGGATTGAGGGGCTGGCATCTTGCTGCATCTGATGGCAGATAGAGGAATGGCCAAAGGCAACAGGCAAGAAGAGCACAATAAAGCAGAGAGGGCCAAATTCCATCTTACACCAAGTCCACTGTCTCCATCACTGACACACTGTGTTGATAACAACATTAATTCATTCACGCTGTGGATCCCTCATAACCTGTTCACCTCCTGAAGGTTCCGTCTCTTACCCGGGGTGCATTGGGATTGACTTCCCAACACATGACCTTGGGGGGACACTTGCAAACATTCAAACCACGCTATCCTTTAAATTCAGCTAAAAGGAATTCAAAATTGCAAGTTATTTATGAATGGCGAATCTACACTATAAATTGAAAAACCTTTGTAGGAAAAAAAAAAACCCGAGAAACAATTGACAAAACACTGAGATGGGGTGCATCAATTCATTATCTATACAGGAAATTGGCCAGTTCATTGGTGGAGACGACTATTTTTCTTGGATTTGACATATGGGAGGATTTTGTCACATTGGTTATTCTGGTAAACTGACAACAATATTTTTATCTGCATTGATATTCTTTTCATTGCTGTCTCTTCTTAGCAGCTCTTGATAAACATTACAGGAATATTATAAAACCCAAGGAGGACTATTTTTTACATGAAGAGAGAGTGGAAGGGAGGATGGTATAGTCCAGGGTAATAGTTGTATGAAAGCTGAAACAATAGTTTTAAAAAGAAGTGCATTTTTTAAATTAGAATTTTTAATGAAAAATTGTGGGAGAAAAGTATAATTTTTAGAAGAAAATGTGAGAATTTAAACAGAACTGCACTCTCCTCAATTTGAAAAGTTAGAAGGGAGGCATCTGTTTATTTTTACAGGAGAAGTGCTACTTTTATGCCAACAGATCTGAGATCGTGCAAAACAAGATCAAAACACTCCAAGAAGATCTAGAAAAGAGAAGAAAAGAAATTCTAGAAAATCCCTTGTGGACGG
>CAUYPK010028964.1:0-41856 GCA_963574355.1 Loris lydekkerianus
AATCGCCTGTACCCATTCCAACATGCACCATAGATGTGGCCCCACCCATTACCCTCCCTCCACCAAAACCTCCCCCCTCCCTTCCCCTTCCTTGGCCCTTTCCCCATAGTCTTGTGCTATAGTTGGGTTATAGCCTTCATGTGAAAGCTATAATTCAGCTTCATAGTAGGGCTGAGTGCATTGGATACTTTTTCTTGTGAAGACATTTTTTAACAGGCATAGCAAGAGAATCTGCATTGTTTTCAAAGAGAAAAATAGTCCTTTCTGATATTCTAATTCACATTTAAGGAGCTTACTTAACTTCTTTGAATTTTAAGCCTGTTTTTTTCCCCCTTATGGTGAAAATTCTAATTTTTAATTACATTATCTTATAATTGCCTATCATAGCTTTAAAACAATAAACTAAATATCATTATCAATAATAAGATTATTGCATTTAATAATTATAGCTTAAAGGTTCTTTTAAATACTTTTCATCGAAGGATTATTATACCTCTAGGGAAGCACAACTAAAATTTTGAGTTTTAAAGTCACTTAAATTAATTCTCTGAGCTGTTGTGCCACTGATGTGACATTTAGCTTGATTCATTTGTTTTGCATCGTTTTCTGTTTTCAGATGGACTTTCTCTTTTGATTTAGTTTTAAAAATTTGTTAAAGTATTTACATGATTCCTAAGTCATAATCGTAAAGCAAGTTATACCCCCTCCATTCTATTTATATGAAGTTTTGATTTATCTTTTTACATCTTTAAAATTGTAAACAAGTACATATAAATATCTGCATACACCTTTTTCTTATTTGAAATGTAGTGCAATGCCACTGTGCCTTTTGTGATTAGTAAAGTCTGTGTAGAACTTTCTATAAGTACACAGGGAGTTTTCCCTTGCAGGTTACAGTTGCCTGCTCCCCCACCATGTGCATGCACGGTAATAGTTCATTCAGCCAGTCTGCTATGGATGGATATGTGGCTTGGTTCCAGATTTTTACCTTTAGGAGTAATGAATATCTTTGTGTATATATTATGTTTAATATTTGTAATTATATCATTGATAAATGAAGATCTCTGTGCATATGATATCAAATTTTAATATTTGTAATTGTGTCTTTGGCATAGTTACTTAGAAGGGAATCTCTAAGTTAAAATGTAAATGAGTAGGGTGGCACCTGTGGCCTCAGTGGGTAGGGCACCGGCCCCATATACTGAGGGTGGCATGTTCGAACCCGGCCCTGACCAAATTGCAACAATAAAAAAAAATAACCAGGCATTGTGTCAGGTGCCTGTAGTCCCAGCTACTTGGGAGGCTGAGGCAAGAGAATCGCATAAGCCCAGGAGTTGGAGTGCCACAGGACTCTATCGAGGGCGATAAAGCGAGACTCTATCTCTACAAAAAAAAAGAAAAAAAAAAGTAAATAAGTGTGTTATTTTGCTAAGCAGTGATGATTGCCCTCCATGGGAGTTGTGCTATATTGCTTTTCTGATTGTGACATTACTAGTAATTTGCATTTTTTTTTTTTTTTTTAGCAAAGTAGTACATTTATTACATATCTACTAGTTGGTCACCTGTTATAGGCCAGTCACTAGTATCTACTTAAATGTTGGAAAAAGTAATAGAAATATGAAAACAGAGTACCAAGAATTCATATATATTTCTACATTGAAATAGTATAATATACAATAGTTGTCAATACTAATTTCATTTCAAGCATAAAATATTATTTTGTTAAAGTTCACAATATATTTTTAGGAATATATATTTTTATTAGTAATGTGCTTTTTCGTTGATTTAAATAATAAAATCTAGAAATAAATATACTAACTACCATACTTTTAATAAAAAGGTATGATAGTTTTTACTTTTGAAATTTAATTTTATGCTTCTAATTTTAAATTTTTAATTGACACACAACAGTTGTACATATTTATTTATGGGGAATATAGTGCTGAAAAACTATAGCTAATAATAATATATTCTGTAGTTTCAAAAAGTTAGAAGGAGGATATTGAATACTCTCAACACAAAGGAATGATAAATGTTGAGATGATGAATTTGTTATTTACCTTGGTCTGATTACTACACATGATAAGTATCACAGTTCACAAGATTAAACCAATACTTCTACCATGTATGTTGCACAATAAAGGAAGGCCATCTTTCTCTGTGCCAGTTAGCTCTCTTGCCAATTTAGTTTTATCTAGACAGCATTTTTAGCCAATTTATAGGGTTTTAAGTTTTTTTTTTAACTTTTGTTATGGATTCATCATAGTTGCATATGTGTATAGGGTACATGTGATATTTTGATATTATTATTTTTCTGAGGTAGCCCAGAATATCTTACTATTCTTACCTCTTTTCTTTGTTACTAGGACCCAGGCTGGAGAACTTATCAATTATCATCTATTTTGTCTTTCTGAACCACCATTTATTGCCAGAAAGTGCAAGAAAATAATAATAGCAAAGCACTTACAGATTCATGTCATTTGGTTTAAGCTTTAACCTTTGTTTTGTTCTAATATATTTTATTAGGCTCTTGTCTATTCTGTCACTATTTATTTATTTTTTTCATACACTAAGCCTGCCTGGGTTCAACTACTGGCTCTGACTCCTTAAGAGCTGTGTGACCCTGAACAAATTGCTTCACTTCTCTGTGCATCAGTGTCCTCAGCACTGATGTGGGAATAATAATAGTAGACATCTTAGGGGGATTTTTTGTGGATTAGAAGAAATAATGCACATAAAGCTCTTAGAAGAGGGTCAAACATGTTAAGTATTCAAAAATTTTTAATTTTATCATTATTAGTTCTTATTATAAGATTAATAATATCCAATTCGTGAGAAAAGTTCTAGTTGGGCTTGTGGGAACTTTACTTCCAAATGCAGTGAAAGGTATTTGTGTCCAGAGGAAATGCATAATTTTTATAAATGTTCACAATTTTAGTGTTTTTTTTTTTTTCCTGTATTTACCTCTTTTCTTCCTACCCATTGGAAGAGTGATATGAATTTCCAATTCCTTGTTTATAGGAATAATATGTATTTTATTAGGCTCTTAGAAAGATGCCTCAAAAGATTTTAAAATACTGACTCTCAGACTCTTTGTGTAGGAATAGTTCTATTTTCTATCTGCCCCATAAAAGAGTACTCAGAAAAAAAAAATAGCCTATATTTGAAAAACATCTGAGCAATTTTCCTAGGACTAGTTAAAAATAAGTATGGTTTTATTGGTGAGGAGAATTCTCTGCTAGACCTGGGAAGTCTCTGCTAATTTTCTGCCAGACATGGGCAGGCGGGATGGTTTTCTGGGCTTATTATTAATACTTCCTTCCTCTGTGGGCTCTTTCTTCCCGACTTGCAATTTGTGCTTTCTTCTCTATCTCACGGAGTTATATTTTATTTTTATTTCTATTGTGGTTCTTATCATAGCCTCTCTCAATACCACTTCTCCAAACTATTCCTACGACTCACAAGTCTTCACTTGAACTCCCCGTCACTTTTATGGTACTTGGTGTTCTTTGTTTCAGCAGAATTTATTAAATATATCCATTTCCTTCATTTCCCCACCGTGACACACATATTTCTGAAATATTGTAGCTGTGTCTTTTGATCTTTACATTCCCAGCCGTGACTTGGAGAGTATTTTATACACAAAGGATGCTGAATAAGTATTTGCTGACTGTATGAATAAATACATCTAATGATATTTTTTCTCTTGGATTACAAAACTTGAACTTAAAGATATCGTGTAGTAATTCTTTAGAATTACATATTCACTGCTGGTTTTGAAGTTTTTCTATTTTTTTTTTTTTTACTCTAATTTTAATTTTGTAGAAGGCACCAAGCCTGGTGTGGGAAAAAATTTGGTGTTTTGGTAAGGCTGTCGTGAACCAGCAGGACCATCCTGTGGATTTGTAGATGAGAGGAGGCAGATAGAACTGCGAGGCCAGTCACTGCAAGGTAGTCCAGGGGCCTCTGGTGTAGACAGTTAGGGGCCCTGGTAACCTATTTTTAAGTTTTTAAAAAATTAGTTTCTTTCTCTGCTTGGAAAATTAGGGAAACAGATATTCATCAACTAGACCGAGCCAAAAGACATCTCTCAGTTCCTGCCTAAAGCCCAGGCCATGTTTCTCACTGATGAAATGGAGGAGTAAAGCCAAAGGCATCATGAGGAGGATGGCTGCGGGACAAGCTCTTGCTCTGGCAGGGGAGTGAGGCTCAGAAACACAGCTGAGTTAAATTGAAAGTGTTTAAAAATGATGTATGGGTTCTTTTTTGAGAGCTACCATTTCCTGGTAGCCTCTGTCTATATTATCCTTATGAAGATAATGGGATTCTTTTGATCCCGAAGAGCTGGGGTGGCTTCAAAGTGGGAAGATGCACACGTGAGACTCACTGCTTTCGGGGTGCCCCTGTCCTGGACGCTCTGAGCGGTGTTGGGAACGGTGACTGTCTACAGAGGGCAGCAGAGAGCCAGCACCGGCTTCAGGACAGGGCTCCAAAGAGAGTTTAGGGCTGGCATTGCACCTTTGGCTGCTATAACATTGTTACATTATTTATTATGAACCACTTTTTTGATTTAGTTAATTATTCCATTGGGGTCAATTTCTTAATGCACTAAAAATGTGTATTGAGTCCGTTTGCGTGCTGGGCTGTGACATCAGGACCTCTGAGCTGAAACTTTGAGAGCTTTTCTCTTTTCCTTCCGTTCCCTCCCTTGATGCCATGGGGTGTTATTCCTTTGATGACTTCTCCTGGCTCTTTCCTACTCATCTTTAGGAGTCAGTTCACGTGTTTTCTCTTCCAAGAAGTCTCTCAGGACTTCCAAAGTTTTGTTTGATGCCTTTATCTCTCTGTCTATAGCTCTCCCTCTAATTCTTGGTCCCTCTCAGCGTCTTAGGGCTTTCCCAGAGCCTGTTCTCAATTCTTTCCTGTTTTCTTGTGGATGTCATTTATTCACGTGGTGTAACATTTTACCTCCAGAAGGATGAAGCCTCCATGTACAGTTTTTATACCGTCTTATAACTTGTCATTATACTATGAGCATTTGTCAATGCCATTAAATATTCTTCATAAATATAATTTGTAGTGGCTGCATAGTACTTACAAGAACCATTATAAAAAGTTTCTGCCATACTTTAGAGTAAAAATGTCGATAAATGGATTTTTTTGGAGGCAGCATAAAATTGTGAAAATTACCCTGGAAAGGGTATTGTATCTAAATGATGAACTGAGCACAGGTGCCTCCTCCCACTCCTTCTCCAAATCCTAAGAGTGATAGAAAATACACTTTCTTTAAACATAACGAATCATAACAATTCTGAAAATATAAAAAGATTGCCATCAGAAGACAGCAGGAATAGGAAATCCCTTATGGGCAGAACACACACAGGATTGAGCACACCCAGAACTGCTGGGGCAGGTGGCGGTCATGTTGATAATAGGAGCAATGGTGAGGACAGTTATTTGTGAGCAGCTGAGTGAGCTGGACTGTGCCCCTTTTCTTGTGCCATGTGGTGTATGCAGAAGAGTAATTTTCCTCAAGATTGAAGCAGAGAGTGTAGGGAGCAAAGGGCTATATGCTGTAGTGGTTGATGGCAGCGGAGATGGAGACACATGAATAGATTTGAAATAAATTTTGGACTATAGTTGATTAGTGACAGATTGGATCTGGGTGTGTGTGTGTGTATACATCTGCTCATGTGTATGCTATCCTTGTTTTCTCATAAATTTAGCTGTTTAGAATGGCACCTATTTATTATCTCAGTTTCTGAGGAGCAAAGATTCTGGGCATAGTTCTCTGGTTCATGGTTTCCTTTGAAAGCTACAATTAGGGCGTCTGCTGGGGTTGCACTCTCATCTCAAGGTGTGAGTGGGGAAGCACCCACTTCCAAGTGTGATTGTTGGTGGAGTTCAGTTTCTTGCAGCCTGTGGGACTGAGGGCCTTAGTTTTTTTACTGGTGGGCTCCGGTTCCTAGTCTCAGCATCCTGGTTATTTGTTTTGTCAAAACCAGCAAGGGAGAGAGTCTCAGTAAGACAGATGCTACTCTTACTATAATAGACTCAGAGAAGGACATCTTGCCACATTCACCATATTCTGTTCCTTGGAAGCAAGTCACGGGTTCCGCACACATTCAATGTAGGTCATTTACCAAGGGTGTGGACACTACAATGCAGGGAGCATTAGTCATATTTGAGTCTGTTCACCACAGGAGTAAGGTGCAGAAAAACAATCTTTTTTTTTTCCATGATCAGCTGGCTGAATTCAAATCTGTAATGAGCAAGAATTCAGGACAACTTGGTTGTAGTTTCAAGTCGACACTGACAATGCCATATTGGGCACATCTCTCTTTTCTGAATCTCACTTTCCTCATCTATAAAATGAAGAGGGAATTGGACTGGTGTTTACTACTGCTCTAGCATTCAACATTTCTTATATTATTAGAAACAAATCCCCCAATAATAGAAACTACCCATGATCAGTGTACTTTTTGAGCTATATTTTTGAGCTATATTTTGCGATATATTTTCTCCTAATTTTTTCACATTTGTACTTCTTTCATGGGTGCTGTAGTATACTTGCAATACAGATTCTCCCTTCTTTATTTTTTTCTTCCAAGAAACCATTCTCATCAGATTCAGTGACGTAATCCCAATCCCATCCTCCCCGACCCTATGGCGGTGTTAAGTATTGTTGGTTACCCTGCCTTGAAAGTTTCCACTCTTCTTTTTCACGCTTTATGGCTTCTGTGAGCTCCACTGTCTCGACTCTCCTGTGTCTCTCTGACTCTGAGTCCTCTGACTTCACTTTTTCCTCATCCTTCTAAAAGCAGGCATCCTCAGAGTTCTGTTTTCAGCCTTTTGTCTTATGTGGTGGCCTTAGCTACCAACGTTGCTCGAAGTATTACCTCAAGGGAGCTAATTATATACGTAATGTATTTTCTTCTGAGCCACTTTCATTTCCAAACATTTCCTTATAATCTTTTTTGGCACAAGTGGCCCCTCCACATTAACATTTTCTCCTAATATTTCTATTGCCATTACCAGAAGAACCTTTTACTTAGGTGCCAGGGTGATTCTTTGGATTTCTTTTTGTTCTATCATCATGGCTGCCATCCTATTCACTGCTAAATATGTCCTCTACATTCTTATTCTAAATTTCATTAAAATGTGTCTTTTATTCTAATTTCTATTACCACGAACTTAATTCAGTTTCTCAATTATTCCTTGATTTGTCGATTACAATTAAACAGCCATGGATGGCCTTTCCTCCATAGTTTTCTCTTTCTAAGCCTAATTAAATTTCCTTCATTCAGTCTTTTAGTTGTTGCTCTTTATCTGTGCGCCACACCTGATCTGCATCTAAGTTCCTCCCTTCTAACTCTGGCACTCAGTTGCCAGAAATTGCCTCTTAACGTTCTGACTTATGCTCAGGCCTCAGTCGACACAGACCAGCTGGCCACTCCCCAAACAAACCCAGGGATTTCTGTTCTGTTTTTGCCTTTGGTGTTCCTTCTTCATAAATGCCTTTCCCCCCCACTACCTGTTGAAATTCTCCTCCTTGGCATGCCCTGACAGCTACCCCTCTTATTCATTTGTTCATTTCCTCACTCAAGTGATTAAGAATTATTTATTGAATTCCAACCATGTATCAGTCAGGCCCAGCACAAGATGCTGGAGATAAGGGGGTCAGCAGGACAGACAGGGCACCTACCTTCAGGGAATGCCAGTGAGGAAGACAGCGAAGAAAGAGACCTTCACTGTAAAAGGGGGAAGAGCATATGTAGTAAATTTGAAAAGTGAAACAGGAACCATGTTTAGAAGTTTGAATTTTTTGTTTTCCTAAGAACACTGAATGCTTTTTTAATGGGGGTAAAACACACTTTATTTTGGAAAGGTTACCACAACTGATATTTAGGAATAATCCTATGGAGGGGAGTAAAAGTGGTGATGGGGAAACCAGTGAGGAGGCTGTGGCTGCAGTCCAGGGAGGAGATGATGGTTGTTTGACTAGGAGACAGCAGGCTGAGGGGAGAAATGTGACGGATTTGAGATATTTGAGGAGGCAACATTGATGGGACCAAATGACATATTGGATGGAGGAATTATGACGAAGAGAGGAATTAAGTTTTTGTTCTTAGCAATTAGATGGCTGTGTTATTTGCTGTAATGGGAAAGACCGGAGAAGAAACAGATGTCTAGGAGATAAGTGGGAGCTTAAGTTTTGAAATATTAAAAATTGCACAAGAATATGCATAGCATCATAACTAAAAAAGCAGCCTAAATATCCGTCAAGTGATGACTAGATAAGCACCATGTGGTATATTTGTATAATGGAATGCTATCTGGCGATAAAAATGGCATGAAATAATGATACATGCCACAGCATGTTTGAACAATGAAAATATTGAGAAAAGTGAAAGAAGCCAGACGTAAAAGGCCACAGTCAATGTGATTTCATTTATGTGAAATGACCAGAGTAGAAAAACCCACAGAGAAAGAACTTAGCTTAGTGGTTGCAAATTGGGAGTAACTTTTAGTGATTATGAGGTTTCTTTTTAGGGTGATGAAAAAGGTCTCAAATTGGATAAGGATATGATTACACCAATTCCATAAATGTACTAAAACTCACTGAATTGTGCTTTTTTGGGTGATTTTTATAACGTGGGGTATATCTCGATAAAAGTATGATTTTTAAAAATGGTTTGAGATTTCATTTTGATCTGGGTTCTCCAGAAAGCAGTTTATAGTGAAGGGTTTATGTACAACTTCTTTGTTAGGGAGCAGGGATAAGGGGCCAGGGAGTGAGGTAAGGAGATAGAGAGCTTATGTGAAGAGGCCTTGTTGAGTTGACCGCAGCTAAGTGCAACTGTGTTGTTAGTACCACGAGACCACTCTCCAAAAAAAGTGTATAATCCTCTCAGGACAATCTCAGAAATGTCCATCCATGGAGAAAAGGAGGGAATACAATCAGAAGTCCATTTCTCCTTGGTCAAAGGTCTGCTCGCCCCAAAGGGCATTAGTATCTCCAGATTTTATAAGCATGGACACCAAACAGGCTTCTTGGCGTCTATCCTAGATGTTAAAGGTGAATTCCTTGGGTTGGAGGTGATGGATGTCTGGTGAAGCACTGGGGCAAGGCACCATCATTTTGTACCTTCCTGAGATGGATTAGAACCTACAGTGAAATGATTCCTATGGGGCAGCTGCATAAGAGGCAGGAGATGCTGAAAGGCTGTGAAATGATATGAAATCCATGCCTGATAAAGATGCTCATTAAATATGCAAGTGGGAGAATCCAGCAGGCCCATTCTTCCTTAGTTTTTCCTTGTAGATATTATGCTGTTGATTCATTTTCTCTTTTCTCTAAAGAGAATATACACATTCAAATAAGTCAAATAAAATGTGATGTTAGAACTATTCTATTTTTTCCCCGAAATAAAATGGCATTGAGGGGTTTTCTTTGTAAAAGTAATATTTATGCAATGTTTTCCTCAATTAGATTACATAGTGACTAGAGTCTATGGAAGAAAGAATACAAAGAAAAAAGTTATCAACTACTTTAAAACTAAGTGCAGATAGTATAATGAATGAATTGCACAAAGAACTTATAGAAACCTATATATTTAAAGTTGTTCAGTGTCAGAATTATCAGAACTATTTCAAATTATATTATGTAATGTCCTAAAACCTTTTTATTTCTGTGTCCATCCTATTAGCTAATATTTTGGAATATGTGTTAAAATCTGTTAAAATTATTTTAGCCCGTGTAAGGAACGTAACTCCCTATGAAAGTCATTAATGTTCTGAGAGATTATGGGTTTTCTCCCACCAGGTGACTGGCAGGATCACTCTTTATGAGCCATGAAGTTAGAGGTGGCCGTGAAACCTGCCTTAGGAAGTGAGAAGTGGTGCATGACATTTAGTCAGAGTCTTTAAGAGTTAGCACGTGATTTGCCACATTCTCGTCTCCTGTCTGTGATATTTCAGGTGATCGATGCTCTGTCAGAGTAAATCTTTGAATAAGAATGATTGCATTCAAGACACCCACCAACCCAAGAGTGATGTGGTGAGTAAACATGAAATAAATCTCAGACCTTTCAAGCCCAGAGATCGTGGGTTGTCTGTTACAGAGGCAGAAACTAGCCTTTCCTGACGGATATGTTCTTCGAGAAAATAACGCAGTGAATTGTATATCTGAAGCACTTCATAAGCCAAAGCCCTTTAAAGTATTAATCACCTATCAAAGGCAAAGTAGTAAAGTAGTTATGAACAAGGCTTTGGGGGTAGATGGTATGGGTTTGAAGCTTGATTTGCTGACTATTCACCGTGTGATCTTGACAATTTACTTAAACTCTGTGTACTCAGTTTTCTTATAAAAAGTCAAATGCCCACATCATAAGATCATTATAAAAATTAAATAAATTAACATTTGTCAAAGTGCTTGGAATAATGCACAGTAAGTCTTCTTACTGCATATATAGGTAGAATATATTACTAAATAGTATATGTAAATTGTTTAGAACAGAGCCTTGAGCAGAGTAAGCCCTCCAAGTACATTTTTTGTAATTCTTTTAATTACATGAGTATTTAAAATAAATATAATTATTGAATAGCCACCAAATACTTGGCAGATAATTTTCTCCAGGAAAGTCTAATAGGAGATAAGAACATTTAAAAAAGAAAGGAGAAAGTATAATTTTGGGGTAACAAAACCATAGCCAACTCAGGTGGGTTTTAACTCTGGGAATATGATTGTACACAGTGCTGTTACTTTCCTTTTCTAATCAGGTGCTTCTAAAACAAGAAGCAGAGAGTGCAGGGAAATGGGAAAAAGACAAAAGAAGGCATTTTCTTTAATTATCTCTATCATCCAGGGTAAAAGAAAGTAGGTCACCTGTGACTGAAGCTGAATACTCCTGCCAATCAGAGATAAGAAGTTCACACCAATTTCACACAGCCAAGCAAAGACAATTTTCTCAAAATCTCATGTAAAAATGTCCTAGAACTTACCAGGATGATTTATTCATGAGAATCATCTGCAATACTCCTTAAAAAATATAGACTCCCAAAATATCATGGTGGTGGTGGTGGGATAGGAGAGTTCCTGGAATTCTGAATTTCAAACAAGATTTTCAGGAGATTCCTTTGCCTGCTTTCCCAAATCCAGCCCTGTAGTTCAGACTGAGTAAATGAAAACCACTGCCACCCGGTGGCAGTATTTTAAAATTACAGGTTCTAATGCGTGGTAGAATTAGCAAAGTTAGATTTTTCAAGTAGCCACTTAATGGTCACATTTAATTGTTCGTCACCTCTGCCCTCCCCTACTCAGAAACATATTTTTCATTTTTCTGGATTATTTGATGTAGAGTTAATATCATTTGCACCCTGGAGGACACAGCGTTTTATCATATTAATTCAGCCAAACTGAATTTGACCATAGACCTTATTTTTTAGTTCTCTGTGAAAGGGGAGAGCAGAGGGAAGGAAGGAGGGAGGGGGCGTGGGATCTCAGTGTGTGCCACACCTTTTGGGGGCAAGACACAAGTATAAGAGGAACTTTACCTAACAAATGCAATCAGTGTAACCTGGTTTCTTGTACCCTCAATGATTCCCCAACAATAAAAAGGAAAAAAAAAAAAAAAAAAAAGAGAGAAGAAAAAATAAACTCTTATGACATGTAAATTTGTAGAATAAAAGAAACCATATACACTTATAAAATGTTATGTAAGAGGCTGTTCTGTCAGAGATTCTGTGAGAGTCATAATCTTAACAAGGAGAGAGATTTTCTGAGGAGAATAGTTTTGCTTATATTGTCCATTAAGAGGACAATGAGCAAAAAGAATTGTATCCAGGAAATTTTTTCTTTCTACTTTCAAGGAACACAAGTGTTATTCACATGTAAAAAAGATTATGCATTAAACATTTGAATTGGTGTGGACTTAGCTTTGCTGAGCTCAAATTCTTCTTGGTTTATCTTCATCATGAGAAATAGTCTCAGAGGGCGAAATGCAAGCAGAAATAAGTGCTGAATACTTAAATAAAACTAGTATTTCATAATGGATCATGGCATTCAGGTTTGTTTTAATAGGTCAATAAGAACCAAGCATGGTATAACATGACTTTGAAATTGGGCATCATTTCACTGAGCACTAGTGTGGCAACTCTTCAGCCAGAAAATTTGGCTGTGTTCAGGATAATTTACAAGTAAAGATTGTATGTTCTCCATACAAAGTAAAATATATGTTAACAAAGAGGGTACTTATAAATAAAGTAGATGAAAATTACTAGTAATTTATCCATAGTTTACTTATTGTTTGATGCCCTTGCTGTCTCTGTAATTCAGGAAACAGGAAAACAACCTGTTTTGATGGATATATGAAGAAATGCTTTTTAAAAATTAAAAAAAAATATTGAGGTAAAATGTATATAACAAAACAAGTTATTTTTATGTAAGCAATTCAGTGGTATTTAGTACATTCAAAATGTTTTGCAAACAACATTTCTATTATAGTTCCAAATGCTTTTCTTCACCACAAGAGGAAACTCAATATATCCATTAATTAATTGGTACACCACTGTTTTTATAAACGGGATATAGAGTGAATTTCAAGAGGACATAGAATTTCAGTTTAATGTTTTAAATAGATGTACAAAAGACCTCAATATATGGATTTGTCTTGATTTGAAGTGTTCAGATTCTTGCCAAAGCTTTTTTTTTTTATTCTAGCCTTGTCAATTGAGAGGTATTTATTAATATAATCAGAGGATTTTAAAGAGTTACACATGATGCAATGAGAACAGTAGTTAAACTCTGGGACACTGACAAAAAGAATTCAATTGCGTCATGTCAAGTATGGTTGCTAGCTTTGAAGTTAGAACCCAGAAAAGCTAACAAAAATGTGGGGAATGAGTCTGTGGGTTCCTTTATTTGTGTTTTATTACAGAATAATGAGATTACTTATGCAAATCAGTGGGAAGGTGATTAGATTGGCATGTTGTGTCCACCAGCTTGAGGTATATAAAGCCCTGTGCAGAAGGAGACCTTCATTCACACTTGGGTGTCCTGTTCTTCACAGTCCATTGCAATCCTCCTAGGCTTCTGCTACCATGACTCGCTTCTTCTGCTGTGGAAACTACTTCCCAGGCTATCCTTGCTATGGGACCAACTTTCACAGGACCTTCAGAGCCACCCCCCTGAACTGTGTTGTGCCTCTTGGTTCTCCCCTGAACTATGGTTTTGGATGCACTGGCTACGGCTCCCTGGGCTACAGTTTTGGTGGTAGCAACTTCAACGACATGAGTGGTTGCTATGGTGGCAGTTTCTGCAGGCCATGGGGCTCTGGCTCTGGCTTTGGCTACAGCACCTACTAATGAACCAATGGCTCCAGCAACTATGGAACTCCCAATCAACTCTCAGTGCATAGAACAACCTGAAGAGCAATGACTGTCTTCCTGTCTCCCAATATGCATGAGCAATATGTCTTCCATCTTTTTTGCTGACTTCCTGCTATGGTCCTCATCTTCTATGATGCTGGGCCAGTCACTAAAATGTTGAACTGATGATAGTCATCTGCAGCCAAAGGAAGCAAGATATATTTTTCTGCCATCAATGAATTTCTGCAGTGAAGCAAGTTTTTTTCTCCCAAGGTTGCTCTGCTCATGGATTATTAACTTCTACATGAACATACTATGAATTTGGTATGGGTAGGAAGGGGTTTTGTTGTTAGTCTCCAAATAAATTTATTTCATTCAGCATGCATACTTTTGTTCTGGTTATTTATTTTACTGTGTTTTATGCTCTTGAATTCATCAACTAGTTTCAACTTGTAACTGTTGACTTTAACCAAATTGTATTCTGATTTTAGACTGTACAACCAGGATAGTGTGATATATAAAGATTTTTATATCAATATTTAAGTATAAAAAATCCTTCTAGAAACAGTCTAAATTTAACCCAAATATACTCCAATTGTTGGTGTTTCTCTATCACTGATTATAAATAAGAACATTTCTTAGCTGCTGAATGGTAAAAGCAATTCCTTCCTCCTCTCACTAGTGACACAATTCCATTTTGGTTCATTTCTTCTTTCCTACTGTTTATAGAACTCAGGTATGGTGAGATTTGAACCCCACAGATTGTTAGAAGAATTATAATTAAATAGCCTTACCTATGAAGCTCTGTCTTTAGAAATTCCTAAGTTTTGGTCACTAAAAGGGAGACAGAGGGTAGAGTAAGATGGCAGACTAGAGAAAGCTTCTTTGCAGCTGTGTGTGGGGAGATTGGGGACAAAGGACTCCAGGCACCTTTGGCTTGTGGGCTCTGCACAGAAATGTCCCTTTGGGAGCACAAGGAGGCAGCAGGAGACTTCAGAACCCCAGAAAGAGGTCAGAAGCAGTAGAGAAGCAGCACAAGGGCAAATACTTGTGTGCGGGCAGAAGCTGGCCAGTGTGTTGGAGGTGACAGTTTATAGACAGAGAAGGCCTGCCCTGTGGGGGAGTGTTTTTTTTTTTTTTTTTTGGACCTGGGGACTTAGTTGAGTTATCTTGAGAGAGGGGTTGAGTTATCTTGAGAGAGGTTGGCTGAGCAAGAAAGTGATTTTGAAAAGCACCCAGGGGCTAAAACTGAACCACCAGAGAGAGTGGAGCTCACATTGTTTGGCACACTGGACGCAGCTATTTTGGGAAAGCTTCTTTGCAGAACCAGCCCTTAGGATCCTAGGGCTGGAGTGTCTGGAGTGTCTGATAATCTGGGCAGCCACTCGTGGGGAGATTTAAGCAACACACACTTACATGGGAAAGCAACTGCATGGCAAAGGGGCATGGTTTGGAAAGGTCAAAGCATGTTTGTTAAGCAGGCTCACAAGAGTTTTAGGCTCCCAACCCTGTGGCGATTGAGGGAAAAATAGGAAGATAGGACCAGGTTCCTCAGCAAGACAGATGCTTCCAGCCTGCATATTGTATAGCAATATCAGTGTTGTGATTAGTGTCTCATGCTCCAGGAGATCTCCTATTGCCCAGGCAGACAATATATGGAGATTTTATATATATATATATATATATATTTTTTTTTTTTCTTTGTAAAATTCTTTTTTCAACTTTTTTCACCCTAGATTTCTTTTTTTTTTCTCTTGTAATTATACTTTTTCATTCTTTCCTTCTTCAACAATAAGATGTCTTCCTGATGACTTCTAGGAGTTTTGTAGCTGAGTCTCTAGGGTTTTCTGAGTATAAAATAATATCATCAGCAAACAACAAGAGTTTGACCTATTCCACCCCCACTTGGAGGCCCTTTACATCCTTCTCTTGCCTGATTGCATGGGCTAACAAAAGAGGCGAAGGATCTTTACAAGAGAATTATGAAATCCTAAGAAAATAAATAGCAGAATATATTAACAAAGGGAAGAACATACCATACTCTTGGCTGGGAAGAATCAACATTGTCAAATTTCTACACAAAGAATCTACAGATTCAATGCAATCCCCATTAAAATACCAGCATCATATTTTACAGAACTGGAAAAAATAGTACTTTATTATGTATAGAACCAGAAAAATACCCCATATAACCAAGGCTATTCTTTGTAATAAAACGAAGCTGGAGGCGTCACCCTACCAGACTTCAGGCTATATTACAAGTCTACAGTAATCAAAACAGCATGATATTTGCACAAAAACAGAGACATAGATATGTGGAACAGAATAGAAAACCAAGAGATGGAATCAGTCTTTAGTTGCTCTCTGATCAAACAAACAAAGGCATACACTGGGGAAAAGAATCCCTATTGAACAAATGATGCTGGGAGGTTTGAATAACCACATGTAAAATACTGAAACTGGACCCACACCTTACATCACTTACAATAATCGAATCAAAGATGGATAAAAGATTTAAATCTAAGACACAAAATGACAGAAGTATTAGAAGAAAGTGTCAGAAAAACTCTTGATGATGTTGGAGTGGGGAAAGATTTTACGAGAAAGATTTCAGAGGCCATTGCAACAATAAAAATTAACAAATGGACTTAAGCTGACAAGCTTCTGCATAGCTAAGGGCAAAACAAGTAAAGCAAAAAGACAACCTTCAGAATGAGAAAAGATACTTTCAGCATATCAATCTGACAAAAAGTTGAAAACTAGAATCTAAAGAGAACTCAAATTAATCAACCAAAAAGGAGCAAGCAATCCCATCTACCACTGGGTAAGAGATATGAAAAGAACCTTCTCTGATGGAGACAGAAGAATGGCTAACCATTGAAAAATGTTCATCACCCCTGTTCATCAGAATAATGCAAATCAAAACCACTCTGAGATATCACTAAACTCCAGTGAGAATAGCCTACATCACAAAATCTCAAAGCTGCAGATGCTGGTGTGGATGTGGAGAGAAGGCAACAGTTTTAAACTGTTGGCGGGACTGCAAACTAATACAACCTTTTTGGAAGGAAGTATGGGGAATCCGCAAAGAACTGAAATTAGACCTCCCATTTGATCTTGCAATCCTATTACTAGGCATCTACCTAGAAGGAAAAAAAAAATTATCTTATCATAAGGACATTTACACTAAATTGTTTATTGCAGCTCAATTTATAATCACCAAAAATGTGAAAACAACCTAAATGCCCATCAACCCAGAAATGGATTAAGTAAGCTGTAGTATATGTACACCATGGAATACTATTCAGCCATTAAAAAGATGAAGACTTTAACCTGGACAGAGTTGGAACACTTTCTTCACCTCAATTGAACGCAGACTTCATTGAGGTTAGGATTTGCTTTAATATAAGTAAAGTATCACAAGAATGGAGAAGCAAGAATCCAATGTACTCAATTCTAATATGAAGCTAGTAGACAATCTAATAAACACCCACATAAGAAAAAAACTCAAATCAATTCAAGGTCAGGGGCCAGGGAATAAAGGAGTGGGGAGAGGGAGGAGGGAGGTGGATGGGGGGGTTATGGTGTATGGCATACCTCTTGAGTGTGGGACTTTACCTAACAAATGCAACTGTGTAACCTAATTCTTTGTGCCCTCAATGAAACTGAACCAATAAATTAAAAAAAAAAAAAAGAAGGAAAAATAAAAGGGAGGACCTGCTAAAATCACATAGCATTTTCTCGTATTTTTTGATAGATGGGTTTTATTCTCCTTACCTTCTTTGCTTTAATTAGACATATAATGAGCATTGGAGCAAATTGTATTGGAACAAATGCAGCATTTGTTCTTTGGAATGACAGGTGACATCAAAAGCACTTGAAATGATACGTGGTCTATACTTAGAAAATGCTCCTTGTCTTGCTTATTGAGAAATCTGTGCTTTATTGAAGCAACATTCTTTGTATTTGAATTAAAGCTCATTTAGTCACATATCAAGTATTTATTGTAGCCTTGCAACAGAGAAAGGAGCTCAATTAATTGTTCATTGACTTGATTTATTAAATCTCTGATTTATAGGTGAAAAATATTGCACTGTCAAATGCAAAGTTCATTCCTCATGCATCAAGTATTATTGGACTCTGGCTACTGTATTAAGAATTTTGTGGCTGTAAACTCACCGAAGCAGAGACTTTGGACTGAAAAGCTGACTACATCACATAACTACAACAGCAAACATTGTCCTAAGATTTGAGTACACAAAGCTATGTGTGTGGACACACTTAAACAGGTAAATGAACTTATTTAATATTTAAAAAGCCTTTAATAGTCTTCTAATAAAGGAGACTATTGCCAATTAATGTGCTATAAATGATTATCCAAAGATAGGTAGATGTTCCTCACTCATTTCCTTCCCAGGAGTCAAAATAGATGGGAGCATGTGATAAGACAAACACACACACTCACACACACAGTATTTTAGGATATCATAGAAGGCAAGAAGTTAGGGTATACAAACATGACCATGAGAGGGAGTGAGAGTTACCTATCAGGGCAGATATGACTGCAAAAGGGGAACAGAATAGAGCAATCTGAAGGTGAAATGTATTATCACCAGCAGTTCCAGAAGGATAAGGTACTAAATGGGTGATTTGAGATCTATACTAATTTTAAGAATCTGGATTCTACAATCATGGCTGATATTTATCTTCTGTTTTCAGAAAACTTGCTATAATATTGCAAAAAAGTCCTGCATTCCCAGATTTTTTAAATGTTTATATTTTACCCCACTTTATCACTATATATATACATAATACATATATGCTGTATGATATATGTATATAGTGTTGTATATTTATATTTTTTGTATGGATGTGTGTATATATATCCACCTAAGAATACATTGTAGGCATTATTCCACTTACCTTAATAACAAAGGCAATATAATTATGAAAAATTAGAAATTTAATATGTGTTTAATATTATTGTGTAACCCACAGGGCATATTCAAATTTAGTCAATTCTTCTATTGAAGAATTGGATTCCAACTGTAACCTGTACAGTTACTTTTTCCCCTGTTTCAGGATCCAATCCAGTATTAAGTATATCTCTTTAATCTCCTTTGATCTGGGGCCAGTTCCTCAGCCTTTTACTACCTTTCCTGACCTGAAGAAATTTGAAGAATACACACCAATAATTTTATAGAAAGTCCTTTGATTTGGGTTTGTTTGGCTTTCCTCACAATTAGATTCATATGTGTGTTTTTAGTAGATATGCCATAGAAGTGATGCTCTATCCTTTGCATGTACTATCAGGAAGCACCTTATCTTGGTTTGTGTAAATTTGGTTGATATTAACTTTGCTCACTTGGTGAAAGTAGTGTCATTCAAATTTCTTTACTGTAAAGCTGCTCTTTGGTGTTTTGTAATTAATCAATTGTGTGTCTATACTTTGGTGCCACATAAATGCCCTATTTCTTATTATATTTTCACCCTACAATTTTAGGATCCATTCATGATTTTCTAATTTTATAAATCCTTTTGCATTTATTAGTTGACATTTTGTTACAGAAAAAGTTCTCTTTTCCCCTATTTTTTGGTTTGTTTATTGACATATATCAATATTTATATGGTACATTTAATATGGGCTTATGGATTCTTATGTTTCTCAATATGTTAAAATCCACTAATATTTATTTTGGTGTTTAAGTTGTCCAAGATTTTGACGGCAGGAACACTGTGATGTTGATGTCTGTAAATACTTTGGAAATGGACCCCATAACTATCTGATCATTATTTTTTGGCTGAGCAAGATATTCCAGGCTCCTTTTGAATTTTTCTGCTCCATTGACTGTTGGAGTTCTTTTCTGCTCCATTGACTGTTGGAGTTGAATTTTTCTCCCAGGAGCCTTAGATCCTGTAAGTGGAGACTGGTATTTAGGAGGTGACATATGGGTGTTAAGTGTGTTCATTGCTGTTCTGTTACTTCTATGTATTGTGTACTCTGACAATCATTGCTATGGTTGCTAATCATTCTTTTGGATTTAAAAAGGACATACTCAGAAGCCGCCCTGGAGCTCTGTGTATGGGGACAGACTTCAATGAGGTTAGGATTTGCTTTCATGTAAGAGAGGGGCTGACCTTTAGGCTGGAAGGGGGTTTTCAATGACAGAATAGAAAGGTCTTTTGTTCTATAGACCAATTAACCACCCCAGCATCCCCAGGACTCCCTGTTCTTCAACTAGATTTTCATTTAACAACCACGTCTCTGGCAGTTGTTCTTAGTTTTGGGAATCCTAGTTCCTTCTGGGAAGATTGGCTTACACCTTGATTGTCTAATAGCTCTCTCTTCTCATAGTTCCTGTCCTGGCTTCCTTCTATTTTCTTTTCATCCTCCAGAAATTTAGTTAATCTTTCCCCAATTGATATTGTCTCTGTAATTCTCTCTGTTGTTGCTGACTTCCACTGCTTTTATTCCTTTACAACAGTTTAATGGATTCTGGGTAAAGAGAGGGGAGGAATCTCTTGGGCAATCTGCCTATGTAGAAGCTAAAGAATTATAAGTCCCTCAAAGAAGAACAAGAAGGGATTAAAAAATTGCGAAAACAACTTGCCTTATTCTGTAGTAACAAAGTGACAGATGCAATAATATATAATTCCTTATTTGTATAATATTTCTTCTTTTTTAAAACAAATTTTATTTTTATTTATTTATATTTTTAAATATTATGAGTATGTAATAGCTGTATGTAGAGGGGACGTGTGATATTTTGATACACATATAATATATATTTATCAAATCAGAATAATTAAGGTGGGTATCCATCACTTTAAGCATTTATCATTTATTTGTGTAAGGAACATTCTACTTCCACTGTTTCAATTATTTTAAAATATGCCATAATTTATTATTGACGATAGTCACTCCATTGTGTTATCGAATATTGTCCTGTTGAGTTTTTGGCACTCCTTATGTATGCTACTTATTAATCCCTTGTCAGATTGATAGTTTGAAAATATTTTCTCCCATTCTGTGGGTTGTCTTTTCCTTTTGTTGATTGCTTTCCTTGCCATGTAGAAGCTTTTAGATTGATATGGTCCCGTTTGTATAATTGTTTTTTCATTGCCTATACTTTTGTGGTATTATTCAAGAAATCATTGCCTAGACCAGTGGTTCTCAACCTGTGGGTTGTGACCCCTTTGTAACAATGAAAATACATCCTGCATATCAGATATTTACATTACAATTCACAACAATAGCAAAATTACAGTTATGAAGTAGCAAAAAAAATAATTTTATTTTTGGGGTCACAATAACATGAGGAATTTCACTAAAGAGTCACGACATGAGGAGGCATTAGGAAGGTGGAGAACCACTGACCTAGACAATTGTCCTGAAGTATTTCCCCAGTGTTTGGTTTTAGTAGATTGATAGTTTCATGTCTTATATTTATGTTTTTAATCCATTTTTTATTTTATTTTTGTATATGGCAAGAGGTAAGGGTCTAGGTTCATTCTTCTTGATATCAACATCCAGTTTCCCCAGCACCATTTATTAAAGAGACTGTCCTTGACACATTGTATGTTCTTGGCAACTGTGTCAAAGAAAAACTCCCTATAGATATGTAGATTTATTTCAGGGTTCTCTATTCTGTTCTATTTGTCTATGTGTTTGTGTTTATGACAGTACCACGCTGCTTTGGTTATTACAGCTCTGCTATATAATTTGAAATAAGGTAATATGATGGCTCCAGTTTTGTTCTTTTTGCTCAAGATGGAGTTCCACATAAATGTAGGTAATTTTTTCTCTTATGTGGAGTCCCACATAAATGTAGAATAATTTTTTGTCTTTCTGTGAGTAATGTCATTGGTATTTTGATGAAGATTACATTGAATCTGTAGATTGCTTTGGGTAGTATGGATATTTGATAATATTTATTCTTCCAGTCCATGATCATGGAATATCTTTCCATTTTTTGGTGTCCTCTTCCATTTATTTCATCAGTGTTTTATAGTTTTCCTTGTAGAGATCCTTCACTCTGTTGGTTAAGTGTATTTCTAGGTATTTCTTTTCATTTGTAGTAATTATAAATGAGATTACTTCTTGATTTGTTTTTCAGATTGCTTGCTGTTGGCACATAGAAATGCTACTGATTTTGGTGTATTGATTAAGTATCTTGCAACTTTAATGAATTTATTAGTTCTAATAGTTTTTTTGTAGAGTGTTTAAATTTATCTAGATATAAGATCATATCAACTCTAAATGAGTATAATTTGATTTTTTCTTTCCAGCTGGATACTGTTTATTTCTTTCTCTTGTCTGATTGCTCTAGAGAGAGCTATGTTGTTTAATAGTGGTAAAAGTGGGCAACTTTTTCTCGTCAAGATCTTAGAGGAAAGGCTGTCAGTTTTTCCCCATTCAGTATGATACTAGCTGTGGATCTGCCATAAACAGCATTTATTGTATTGAGAAATCTTTTATAGCCAGTTTTTTGAGTTTTTACATTCAGTGTTATTATGGATGGGCAAGGACTTACTACTGCAATATTATTTAATTTCTGGTTGTTTAGTGGTTTTAGTAGATTGATAGTTCCTCTCTCCCTTCCTTCTTTTGTATAAAAATGATTTTCTTTGATAGTGTGTTTTAATTTCTTGCTCTTTATTATTTATATATCTGTTATAGGTTTTTTTTTGAATTGAGGTTCCCACAAGTCTTGCAAAAAACATTTTATAACTAATTCTTTTAAACAGATCACAAATGAACTCTGCTTATAAATAAACAAACAAAGGGAAATCTAAAAGAAACTTTACACTTTAACTTCACTCCCCCCATTTTGGACTCTTTATTATTTCAATATATATATTTTTATACCACATGTCTTTCAACAAGTTGTTGTAGTTATTATTTTTGGTAGGTTTATCTTTTCATCTTCCTACTCAAGATATAAGCAGTTCAAACACCACAATTCCACCACAATACTATATTTTGTATCTGTGTATTTACTGCTACAAATGACTTTTATACCTTCAGCTGATTTCTTACTGTTCATCAACGTCCTTTTCTGTCAGATTGAAGAACTTCTGTTAACATTTCTTGTAGGGTGGGTTGGGTGTTGATGAAATCCCTCAGGTTTTGTTTGTCTGGCAAAGTCTTTATTTCTCCTTCATCTTTGGAAGCCATTTTTACAGTACATAATATTCTAACATTAAGGGTTCTTTCTTGAGCACCTTGAATACATTGTGCCACTCTCTCCTGGCTAGCAAGGTTACCACTGAGAAGTCTGCTTACACCTGTGTGGGAGCTCTTTTATATGACCTTCCTGTTTTTCTTGCTTCTCTTAGGACATTTTCTTAATCCGTGACCATTTGGAGCTTGATCAACATGATAAACTACAAAACATCTTGGTTAAAGGTTGTGAGGAGGGGTTTGTCTGCTATACATCAGAGAAATGTAAATCAAAAACACCCTGTGATATCACTGAACCCCAGTAAGATTAGGCTACTTAACAAAGTCCCAAAACTGCAGATGTTGGCATGGATGTGCAGAGAAAGAAACACTTTTGCCCTGCTGGTGGGATTGCAAACTAATACAACCTTTATGGAAAGAAGTATGGAGAATCCTCAAAGAACTAAAAGTTGATATTCCGTTTGATCCTGTTGAATTAGGTCATTTGGAGAGGATCAAAAGATACAGGGCTTTCTTTTGGATTGCAATACTGTATTGATGTCCCAATGCTACTGAAACAAATTGCCACAAACTCAGTGGATTAAAACAACACAGATCTACTCTTACAGTTTGGGGGATCAGAAGTTCAAAATGGGTCTTACTGGGCTCAAATCAAGGTGTTGGTAGGACTGCATTTACTCTGGAGGCTCCAGAGAAGAATTCTTGCATTCTTCAGCTTCTTGCAGGGGTCCTCAAACTATGGCCTGTGGGCCACATGAGGCATTGTGATTGTATTTGTTCCTGTTATTTTTTTTTTTTTTAACTTCAAAATAAGATATTTACAGTGTGCATAGGAATTTGTTCATAGTTTTTTTTAAACTATAGTCCGGCCCTCCAACGGTCTGAGGGACAGTGAACTGGCCCCCTGTTTAAAAAGTTTGAGGACCCCTGTTTGAGGCTTCTGCCTCCATAGCTTCTAACTCTCCTCCTACTTCTGGTACTGAGTCTCCTGTCTCACTCTCTCACTTCTAAGGACCCTTGTGATAATATTGGGCCACTGGATAATCGAGGATAACCTCCCTATCTTAATGTCAGCTGATTAGCTGCCTTAACTTACCTTTGCTGTGTAATACCCACAAGTTACCAGGATTAAATGGTAGCACCTTGAGGTACCATTATTATCCCTACCAATCTAGGACCAGGTGTTTGAATAACTTTTATTTAGTAGGTTGAATAAGGATAAATTTCAATTAGTAAAGAAGCAGCAAGGAGGATGTGTAGTCCTTGTCCTTGGCACTGTGTTCTTTTTATCTCTCTTCTTAGACATGGTTATAGAGTGGTCTTTAGTTTGTCTCACTCTGTCGTTGTCAACAGACTGACCTCATCTGAATCAGGATTCCTAAACTTGTGTATGGGAAATAGGGAATGCTCTGGTTCAGTGTAAGTGTTCTTGGGATTGTAAATCTTTCTCATCAGTGCCTTCATTAACTGACAGCTCTAATTCCCTCTCTATGCTGTGTATTCTGTGAGCTCCTTGAGGTCTAGCAGCACATTTTATTTATGTTATATTACGAGTTTTTTAGATCTTAGACACTTGATCAATATTTGTTGAATTAATACAGTTGTTGAAAACTTCAGTGAAAAAGCCTAACCCCTTGTTACTCAAAATATGATGAAGACAAGAAATGTTGGCAAAAATCAAAAATCACCTTGTGCCTATACAAAATTCAGAATCTTGGGCCTTCCCCACACTAAATTAGACTCTGCCCTTGAACAAAATTCTCAGGTGGTTTGTGTGCACATCAAGTTTCCCACATGTCTGGTCCTGTTGTTTCTTAACTCAAAGGAAGAAGTGAGAGAGATGATATATCCCACTGCTGATTCCAAAGTGTTGGTAAAATAGTATTAACGTTTTTATCAAAAAGTGCAAGCTTTTAAAATCTTTATAATTATTTTTTCTATACTTTTGTTCTATATTTGACTTATAGAAAAAAAAGATTATACTTTTCACATTCATTGAAGATTGAAGAAAAGCACTTGAAATTGTAGCAAGAGATCTTTCTACTAGATAAAGGGAAATATTTCTTGATTTTAAGGCCTGTTAGGAGGGACTTCTCTGGGTATTCTATAAAACTAAATATATTAAGTGTTGTTGTCTCTGAAAACATGCTGTGATTTCTCATATACCAATTCCTTTTTAGTGACTTGCCTCCAAGGCTTCTGACATTATCTTTGACGATGGTATTGGCACTATTGTACCTTGTCCCCTTTTCTTCTCTTTCCAATCATCCTCCACTCTTAGTAATCTACCTTATAAATGTGCCTTATTATGTCCATTTTGAAGCCTCTATGTCCAGTGCACTGGGGTGCAACTCAGAATTTTTAAGAATTCCTTACGAAGAACCTTAAATGTTTTTAAAAATAAATCTTTGGAACACTGGTCGTAGTTTCTAGTTAAATTTAAATTTATTTTAATATTTAGTTTTGGTCAACACACACTTTGGATAAAATACCTTTAGTGGATGAAACTTGCCATTTCATTTATTGTTTGGCAGTAATAGGAAACATTATTTTAAAGGTCATCAGAAGGATGTGCCCTTAGGCTTTTCAGAATGTAACAAATGAGTAAATAATTTGAAACACCATGATTCCATTCACCAATGCAGTGTTTTTCAAGCTTTTTAAAAAAAATATCACAGCACACTTGAACTTATACAACTTCTGCAACACACTTAAATTACGTTGATTTGAAAAAGAGTAAAAAAAGAATATACGTACTGTGCTTTGAACTTCTTTCGATAATAATTTAATTAATGACCATTAAAAATTTTCATGGAACACCTAAGATTCTCTTAGGGCACGTAAGTTGCAAATGACTGCATCGGTGAGTCTGTCTTCACACTGAGGCCATACATTAGACCTTAATTTTCTCAACCTTTATTCTTTCCACTCACTCAGTTTTCAGACTGATGATGTGGTTTCAATTTATTCACATCTCTCATTTCTGGCATTAGTGCTGTTTTTGTGTCATAAGAAGAGGACCTTAATTCCTTCATTTTGCATCCCCCCAAAAAGGATAGATTCCAAAAATGACCTTCCTATTCTACTGGTGGTTACAAGCTTGAAGCATAAACACGCCTTCCTTGGAATTGCTTTTCATGTTGATTATGAATCACATGTGAGGTCTTTCTGATCAGAGCCCATGAGCCTTTTATGCATCCAGGCATTGTTGTGGTGTCACATTATTTCTTAAGAAAACCACATAGGTTCTACATCAAATAGTAAGCTTCTTTAAGTAGGCGCTTGTTCTGATAATTAGCAAAGTAGCGTCACAAATGTGGCTTAGCCCTAAAAGTGCGGTAGTAGCCAGTATTGAAATGTGTCTTAAATTAGCCCAAGACTTGGTCAGCAAGTTTTTGCCCTGTTACATGATACAGTTTTTGGTGTATTGTCTGGCCATCGTATTTGGCTTGCTGTGATCTTGACTTTAGATGAGCATTTCTTGTCTCGTCAGCTCAATTGACGTTTGGAGGTGGGTAATTCTTTATTGTGGGGAGATGTTTTTGTAGATGTTTTTGTAGATGTTATTGTAGGATGTTTGGAAGGATGCTAGCCTCTACTCATTAGTAAGTAAAAATACTACTCACCCCTAGGCACGACAAACAAAAATGTCTCCAGACAAAATCAAACATCTTCTGGGGAGCAAAGTTGCCCATAATGATGTTACATCAAATCTGGTTCTTAAGTCTGGCTAAGAGGTTTTTTTCTTCTTAACCATTTTATATTCATTTAATTTTAGGTTGTGTGTTTTGTTCAAGAGGACACAATTTCAGGTACCTTATTAAAGAATAGGAAAACTTTCTCAAAGTATGACCAAAGTACCACCCTTATTGGAATCATCTGGGCTACCTACTGAAAATTCAGATTCCTTGGCCCCACGTCAGACCCAAAGACTCTGAACCTATGAGAACGGAGCTCAGAAATATTCCTTTTAACAAACTATCCTAGAAGATTCTTTCATAGATTAAACTTTAAAAACTATCATGGTATTTTTGTAAAGGTTTCACCATTTTTTGCAATTTCCATCACTGTATTTTGTTTTTTAAAGTGATGGCTGCTAGGAGCTCATTAGTTTGTCTTAGCCAGATGTGTACTAAGTTCAGCAAAAGCACTCTCTGTGGTCATGTGCCTAATTGACCAAATTCCAACAAAAGAGAGTTGAATGGTAATCTTGGCTCACCAGTGATTTTGGTGGTAGAATCGTGTAATGTTAGGGTGGTATGTGGTGAGTCCTAGGACGTCAACATATCTTATTTTATAATTGGTTAATCCAGGTCCAGAAAAGTGATTTGCATAAATACTCATGCAAGTGAGTAGCCAAGTTAGTTAGGTTGAGAATATGCTTTCATTAATTCATTCAACTGATATTTATTGAAAACCTGCATTATTCTCAGTAGTGAGCTCATAGCACTGAGGAATAAAGGGTAATTAAAAACACCATCTCTGCCCTCATGGAAACAAGCATGTCTGTGAGGCAGACAAAGATTCGTCATGCAATTAAAGGTTCAATGGCCACTATGATAAATACTACAAATACGAGAAGGATAGTGACATTATAGAACTTTAGCTAATAGGGAAATGCAGAAAGGCCTCTCAGACAAAGTGATTTAGCTGGCAGCTGAAGGTTGCCTGGAAATTGATAGGAAGAGAAGAAGGAAGAGAATTTTTTTTTTTTTTCCCAGTTTTTGGCTGGGGCTGGGTTTGAACCAACCACCTCCAGTATATGGGGCCAGCGCTTTACTCCTTTGAGCCACATGTGCTGCCTGGAAGAGAATTTTCTGTATAACAAATAGCTAGTGACAAAGCTTGAGAGTGAGAGGAGCATAAATTTAAAGAAATAAAAGACAGCAAAGCTTAAGTAGAATAAGCTGAATGAGAAATTTTAGGTCAGTTTAAAGATTTAAAAAAAAAAAAAAAAAGATCCTAAAAGGAATGGAAGCAATTGACATGCTTTCTTCCTAAGAGTAGGATTTATGTATTTATTTATATGTTGAGGAATAATCCTTCTATGCCTCATAGAGTGAAAATTTTTATCACAAAAAGTTGAGTTTTGTCAAATTGTATCTATGCAATGATCAAATAATTTTTATCTTTTATTCTGTTAATGTCATGTATCACATTCATTGATTTGTGCATATTAAACAATTGCTGTGTATCAAGGATAAGTGCTACTTGACCTGTGTATGATCCTTTTCATGTGCTGTTGGTTTGGTTTGCTAGCCCTTTGTTGAGGGTTTTTATATCTATGGTCATCAGGGATATTGGCTTGTGCTTTGCTTTTCTTGTGGTGTCCTTAACTGGCTTTGCTATCAGAGTGGCGCTGGCTTCATGAAATGAGCTTAGAAGTGTTTCTTCTTTGATTTTTGAAGGAATTGGAGAAGGATTGATATTAGTTCTTTAAATATTTTGTAGAATTCAGCAGTGAAGCTGTCTGGTTCTAGATTTTTCTTTGTTGAGAGATATTTTATTATTGACTAAACTCATTACTTGTTACTGTTCCGTTCAGATTTTCTGTTTCTTCGTAATTTATTCTTATTGGGATGCATGTGTCTTGGGATTTATCCATTTCTTCTGGGTTATCCATATTTCCGTCATATAGTTGTTCAAATTGTTCATCATAAAGTCTCTTATACTTTAAACTTCTGTGTTATTCATTGTAACATCTCCTCTTTCATTTTTGATTTTGAGTCTTCTCACCTTTTTTCTTAGTCTAGCTAAAGATTTGTCAATTTAAAAAACCCAAATCTTAGTTTTCTTGATCTTTTCTATTGTTTTACTAGATTCTATTTATTTCTGCTATGATATTTATTTCCTTCTATTAACACTGGACTTTGTTCTTCTTCTGCTTCCTTGAGGTGCAAAGTTAGGCTGTTCATTTGAGGTCTTTTTCCTAATCTAGAATTCATCGCTACAAACCTCTAAGAACTCCTTTTGCTGCAGTCCATAGGTTTTGGCGTGCTTTGTTTCCAGTTTGGTTTGCGCCAAGATTTTTTCATTCTCTTGTGGACTTAATTGGTTTTTCAGAAAGGTATTATTTAAGTTGCACCTATTTGTGAATTTTTCAGTTTTCCTCCTGTTTTTGATTTTTAGTTTCATACCACTGCAGTTGAAAAAGACGCTTGATATGATTTCAATCTTCTTAAACTTGTTCAGACTTATTTTGTAGGCTAACATATGATCTATCCTTGAGAATGTTCTGTGTGTACTTTTCTCGAGAAGAGTTTGTATTCTGTCACTTTTGGATGAAATGCCTGTATTTGTTTATTAGATTCATTTGGTCTAAATTGTAGTTCAAGGCCAATGTTTCTTCATTGTTTCTCTGACTTGATGACTTATTCATTGTGGAAAATGGAGTATTGAAGTCCCCTACTATAATTATATTGCTGGCTATTTATTCCTTAAGATCTAATATTTAATACCTTTGTATATTTAGGAGCTTTGATCTTGGTTACATATGTATTTAGAATTATGTTAATAATAATATATTAATAATATCTATTAATAAATTGATTTTATCATTAAATCATGACTTTGTTGTTTCCTGTTTCTGTTTTAGTTTTAAAGTCTGTATTGTCTGACCTAAGTATAGCTAATCCTATTCTCTTTGGTATAATTTACGTATAATATCTTGTTCCACCTCTTCACTTTTAATCTACATGTGTCCTTGATAATGAAGTTGACCCTTGGTAGGCAGTGAATAGTTAGGTCTTATATTTTTAATCCATTCAGCTGTTTCATGTCTTTTATTTGGCATTTTCAGTCCCTTTACATTTAATGTATTTATTAATAGGTAAAGACTTATTACTGCCATTTTGTCAATTGCTTTTGGGTTGTTTTATAGATCTTTTGTTCCTTTTTTCCTCTCTCACTGTCTTCCTTTGCCATGTGATGATTTTCTGTAGTATTGTGCTTGTATGCCTTTCTTTTTGTCTTTTCCATAAGTACCATAGGTTTTGCTTTGTGGTTTACAATGAAATTTGCATAAAACAGTCTATTTTTATTTATCGGGCATTCATTGAGGGTACAAAGAAACAGGTTACATTGGTTATGTTAGTTAGGTAAATTGTCTATTTTAAACTAGTAGCAAATTAATTTTGCACACAAAATCTCTTTGCTTTTGCTACCCCTCAACATTTTAAGGTTTTGATACCAATTTTTTTTCCCCTTTTAATATTATGTATCCATTAGCAAATTATTGTAGATAAAGTTCTTTTTAATACTTTTGTCCACAGAAGTATAAGTGATTTACGTGCTACCATTAGAAAATCAGAATATTCTCAATTTGATTATTTTTCTTTATGAGTGAGTTTTATACTTTCACATGTATTCCTACTACTCATTAATATCCTTTCATTGCAGCATGAAGAACTCCTGTTGCATTTCACGTAAGGTAGATACAATAGTGATGGACTCTCTCAGATAGTGTTTGTCTAGGAAACTTTTTATCTCCTCCTTATTTCTGAATGACTTTCCAGATAAAGTGTTCTTGGCTGGCAATTTTTTAATTTCAGTAATTTGAATATATTATTGCATTTTCTCCTAGCCTACTAGGATTTTGCTGAGAAGTTTGATTAATCCTGTATAGAAGTTCTCCTGTATGTGATGAAGCTCACCTTACAGTATGAAAATTCTCTTTGCTTTTGATTTTTGACAGTTGATCAGAATATGTCTTGGTGAAGTCTTCTTTGTTTGAACATGATTGTAGACCTTTGGCCCTCATGTATTTGAATATCCATATCTCTCCACAGATGTGGGAGGTTTTCAAACACTACTTTCTAAATAAGCTTTCTATTTCTTTCTCTTTTTTCTTTTTAAATTTTATTTTTCAGTTTTTTTTTTTTTTTTGAGACAGAATCTGACTCTGTCACCCTGGGTAGAGTGCTGTAGAGTCTTTATAGCTCACAGCAACCTCAAGAGATCTTCTTGCCTCAGTCTCCCAAATAGCTTGGAACTACAGGCACCCACCACCATGCCCAGCTAGTGTTCTTTTTTTTTATTTTTTATTTTTAGTAGAGATGGGAGTCTCACTCTTGCTTAGGCTGGTCTTGAACTCCTGAGCTCAAGCAATCCACCTGCCTCAGCTTCCCAGAGTGCTAAGATTATAAGCATGAGCCACCATGCCAGCTCCCCCTTTCTCTTTCTTTTCTCCTTCTGAAAATTTCCATAATGCAAAAGCTATAGCTCTTTTGATAGTGTCCTGTAAATCCTATAGACTTTTCTTATTCTTTTTGTTCTTTTTTCCCCTGTGAGTGCAGAATTTCAAATCACCTGCTGTGGAGATCACCGATTCTTTCTTTTGCTTGATTTAGTCTGCTATTAAAGCTCTCCATTGCATTTTTTAATTCAGTGTTTTGTTTTGTTGGCTCTAAAATTGATTAGTTTTTTTGTTTGTGCATATTTTCCATATCTTTGTTAAACTAATTTTGTTTGTGTTTTGTTTTCCTGATTTAATTACACCTTTATCTGTATTCTCTTGTAACATGTTAAAATTTTTAGAACAATTATTTTGAATTATTTGTTAGGGAATTTGTGGATCTGCATTTCTAGTGAGTTACTAGAATTATTCTATTCCTTTGGTGATGGTGTTTCCTCGATTCTTCCTGATCATTGTAGACTTGCATGGTCACCTCTTCCAGACTTTATAGGTTGACCTTGGTAACGATAGATCTTCATCCGTGGATAAAGGGGGGATATTGGAGCGCACTGTGGCACCAGGCACCAAGTGAGGGGTATGTGGTGGCTCTGGATCTGGAGGAGGGTGCAGTGACTCATCAGTTCAGACAGCTGAGGACTGTAATATCAACAAGACAGCAAAAGCTGTTTGAAGGTGTCTGTGGTGGCTTCAAGGGCTAGTTGGAATCCTTGGTGGCACCTCAAACTCCAGTGATCCAGTGGTAAGGGATAGAGGCTAGTAGTGTTGGGTTTGGGCCCAGCGGAGTGCATGTACTTGGCTGGAAGGGCTGGCTGCTGTTGCATGGGTAGTGACAGGATCCTGCTGTAGAAACTCACATGATAGGGCAGCACCCGTGGCTTAGTGGGTAGGGTACCAACCCCATACACCAAGGTTGGTGGGTTGGAACCTGGTCCCAGCTAAACTGTAACAAAAAAAAATCCAGGGGTTCTGGTGTTCTGGCGGGTGCCTCTAGTCCCAGCTACTCGGGAGGCTGAGGCAAGAGAATTGCCTAAGGAGTTGGAAGTTGCTATGAGCTATGATGCCACGGCACTCTACCAAGGGTGATAAAGTGAGACTCTGTCTCTAAAAAATAAGAAAAGAAAAGAAAATAAACCCATATGATAGCTAAAGCAGGGACCAGAGGCAGTTGCTGCGGCTGGCTAAGGGCACATATGCAGTGGTGGGTGCTGGTGGCATGTGCACACATGGCTGAAGGGGTGAGGGCTGGTATAGTCTCCCAGCTAAAGGGTCAGCTGGGAAAGAGGTTGGACTGACTGTGTGAGCCCACAGAGCTATGGGAGCTGGAGGCATGCAGGTTCAGGACTGCAGGGACCTGGCTATGGGACCTGGCAGCGGAGGTTGACACTAGCTTTGTGCATGCTCATTTGTGGGTACACACCTGGTAGTGGCAGCTGGGGCTATCAGTGGGGTCTTAGGATGTTTGCTGGTGTGTGTATAGTGGCTACAACAGGTCCCACTATTAATGTGCACACAGTGACACTTGTTGAGGTGGCCAGCGAGGAGGACAGGAAAGAGGCATTTGCAGTCTGCAAAGGTAAAAAATGATGTGGTTCTTGGTGGCAAAAGCTGTAGGTTGTCCACAGCAACTATGTTGGCTGTTGGTTTCTTCAAGGCTAAAAGATGCTGGAGTCCTCTGTGAAGCAGGCTGCACGGATATGCAATGGCAAACACTGTGGCGTGTTCAGCGGTGCAAGCTGTGGGGGTGTGCACAGGGGTTGACATCCTCAGCAGTGAAGGACAGTGGAGGTTGTGGTGGGTCCTGCTACATGACTGAGACTGACAGCCCTTTGCTCCCCTTCAATGTTCCTAACTGTTTCCAGGTATCTCAGCTATGCCAGTCTCTCTAGAGATTGGCTGGATTGAAACTGAAGTGGGTCCTTTGGGCAGTGCCTCGAAAGGCAGGGGAGTTAGATATTCATCCTGTTCTCCTTTTCCCTGTAAGGTGAATTCATGGGCTGGGGTGTTCTCTCTTCACAATGAGCTATGCCAGATGGGGGATGGGATGATGCAAGCACAATAAAATTCTTCTTTTTAAATTTTTTTTTTTTTTTTTCAGTTAGTGTGAATTGTTTGCTCTATTCTGTTTCTGCAGCTTCTTAACTGGATTCTTGGGCTCTCCTAGAGCTGTTTTTATTTGCCCATAGCTAATTATTATTTTTCTGTGGCAGAATGGAGGCTGGAATTTTTCATTGTGCCAACTTGCTGATGTCACTTCTGCTTAAATATTTTTAACCTGGAGTGTGTGTGTTTGTGTGTGTGTATCTCTAACATAACGAGATCTTCATTTTGCACATACTTTGTGGAAGGAAGACCGAAGGGAGGGAAATGCCATTGATTAGTTTTGAGACCATTGTAGAAGTTTAGGTACACAAATTGGCAGCTTGCACTGGGTAGTATGGTCGGCTGAATGATAGGCCCCCAAAGCTGTCTGAATCCCAGGAACCGTGAATGTATATCTCGCATTGTAAAAGGGACTTGGCAAAGATAATTAGGTTAAACATCTTGACCCGGAGAGATTGTCCTGAATTACTGAGGTGGGCCTAGCGTAAACACTGGGTCCTTAAAGGAGGCTGGAGGATGCTCGGAATTATAGTAGAAGATATGACAACAGGAGCAAGACATTGGAGTAATGCAGGAAGGGGACACAGGTCAAGGAATGCAGATGCCTCTTAGGAGCTAAGAGAAGCAAGAAAAGGGAGTGTCATTTCAAGCCTGCTGAAGGAACCAACCCTTCAGACACCTTAATTTTAAACTTCTTATTCCCATAACTGTAGGAAAATAAATTAGTGTTGTTTTAAGCCACCAAATTTGTGGTTATTTGTAAGATTTAGAAACAGTAAGAAACAATTAGAAGTGGTACGGGGGAGATTGATAAACATTAACGTATTCAAGAGACTTTAGAAAGTGAAATGGGCGTGTTATGACAGAATTTGCAGATGTGGGGCAGACCAGGGCAATCTTTAGTATTAGTTCTTCTTAGTCAGATGGTATCACCCCAGGCCTTGGGTGAAACTTAGTTTCATATCAAACTTACTTTTATTTCAAACACTAGTTTCTGCGTACAAGGTCCTAGATAATAATAATTAAATTTTATATGCAAGTTAGTAAATTAACTGACAGTAACATTTTAAGGGTCACAATATCAGGCAATAGTAACTGAAAGATAATAGTTGGGATGATTTTAGATCAAGATTCCAAGTGAGCACCTATCTTGGGATAAATAACTTTACATTCTGGAAGCACGGGGGTGTTCTTTATATGCTTCTTGTAGCAATTATTAGAGGTTGTCCTCTAAAGAATATTTTATTATCTCTAATTGTCCCAATTACCTTGCAGAGATTCCTAATTGGAGGACCTCACCACTGAATTATGGTTGTGCCAGGGTTTCTGCTCTGGGCAGGATTTGGCAGGATCTAGAATGCTAGAGCTCTTGGGATGGCAAACTGCCTCTCTGGGAATCTCATCAGGTAACTCCACTATATCATAAAGATTCACATTTCAATTGCAAGGGACTTTACCTAACAAATGCAATCAGTGTAATCTGGTTTCTTGTACCTTCAATGAATCCTTAACAACAACAACAAAATAGTAATAAAATTGAAAAAAGATTCACATTTCATGGGAAAAAGATTGGAAACCACTGATCTTTGGCATTCTTTCTCCCGGTGTCTCTCATGGATGCCTTACATTAAATCCCCCGTGGTGATATGGGGTGCTGATGCTGACAGTGGTTAACCCGCACTGTCTCCCTATGTGCTCTGAAATTCCCTCCTTGATAATGCTACCACTTCAGATCAGCTTTCCATTATCTCTTGCCTAAGTCAATGCAATGGTCTTTTGTGGTAACATTTTTGATTATCTATCCAACAAATATTTCTCTTTTTTGTTTCTATGTTGCCAGAGAATACCAGACACACTTTTCCACTTTCCCTTGTTGCTCAACTATGAGATGAGACTTGCTTCTGGATAATGGGAACTGGAGGAAATCTGTTGGCAGGCGAATGTGAAACATTTTCCTTCCTGATGAAAGGAACCCTGTGAGGAGAAGCCCTCTTTTTCCTGGGCTAGGATGTTGATGTGTAAGACTGAGGCCTGTTCCTACTGTGGCCATCAGGAGATGGCGATGAGGAAAAAGAGAGCATCGCAGTGAAACCAGCCCTGCGCTCTGATGCAATCCTGGAGCTCATGTCCTTATGTCTTTATTTCCTGTTATTTGTGAAAAATAAACTCTTTCTGATTAAACAGCTCTCAGCTGGGGTTTTTGTTACTTGCAGCCACAAGCATTCCAAACAGACAAAGCATTCAACCTTTCCAAAGTACAGACTGGATCCTATCACCCCCCAACTAAGTGTCTGATGTCCTCCTTTGTCTTCACATCACATGCAGCCTTACCTGACCTCTGACTTCCTTTCCACCCCATCTTCCAATAATTATTCTTTTATATTTAAGGCAATGGCCCCACTGAATTATCTGTGGTCCCCGGAAGACACTTGACTATTTAATAACTTGCGATTTTGCCTTAAAACCATTTCTCTTTCTGGAATTCTCCTAAATTAAAATATCCCCCTAATCAATGTCCATCAGTAAAATATTCACTTCCAAGACCCAGATCACTCATTCATCCCTCTGATGGCGAAACTTTCCTAGACACTATCTTCTACTTCAGGTAGAGCTATCTACTCTCTTCTTTACCCCTGAAGTCTACAAAGGAGTATTAGGACTTCCAGGGTAGAATATATTAAATGTGTTTCATTTATATATCATTTCTTACTTAATTATCTTTTCTGGCTTCCCAGCATCTAACAAAACACCTGGAACATAATAGATGCTCAATAAATGTCTCTACTTAAGGCATTTAAGAAAATGAACATAAGGTAATTTTATATTGTAGAATAACCATTGGCATATATTTTAAAATTTATTTAAAACATTCTCTTCTAATTTGTCTCTCATTTCTAATAAACTATAATATTTTGAATTTGAAAACCCCATATTTGAAAATGATAAGAAAGGAAATTTTTTATTTTGCACACTAGAATTGACTCTACTTCTGAAATTTGTATACAATGCATTTCTTGCTCCTTTGTAGAAAATTAAAAAAAAGAATATTTATTTCCTATCTTTGCTCAGATCAGGCCTTATTTGAAATAAAATAAATAAGAGAGGAGAAATAAAGATTATCAAATAACATTTTAGGATTGTTATTAAAAGAGAAAAAAGTCGTGAACTTTATCCAAACCAATAAATACCCTGCAGTGTTTAGTTTAATACTGCACCATATCATTTCCCATGTGAGAATATGTTTTTCTCTTTTTTAAACCTCCATATCACGTGGACCTATTTTTCAGAGAAATTTGCAAAAGAATGCTTCTGCTTTCCATCCAGATTGCCTGACAATTGTATTTTTCCTTATGCTGAGTGGCGTTGGACAGATGATAGACATTTTTAGGGTCTGGCTGAGGAGAATTTGAATTGGAGATGTATTAATTTTGGTATGAAGGGATAGACTTATGTATTTTGTAGCTACATCTGTATCGAATTAAGGAACTCCTCATTCTTCTCATGTGGGAATGGCTTCTAGGAATTCTTCTACCAGCAACTCAGCTAATTCCCTGGAGCACGTGATGGGAAGGTGTAGGACTGAGGTCATATCTTATTAAATAGTATGAATTTTTCCCGTAACATCCAGGGCAGGATTAGTAGTAGAGGAGAAAACAGTTTGGAATGATGGAGCCTGAAGTTAGTCTAATGGGAAAGGAAAAAATATTATAGAAGTTAGTAGGCAGTTAAGTAATGCAAATAATATTTCCCCTAAATTTTGTAACTTTTGTGACTTTTGTTAGTGTTTTTTTTTTTTTGTGATTACTATTAGGATCTTAACAAGTGCTTACTTTTTACACTTAATTTTATACTTGTTAAGTTGTGTTCTTTTCCATAAGAAGGTTTCTTACCATTGTATATGCTTGGGGAGCTATAAAAACCAGAAACTTCCTTTGATAAGCTTATTACCAGAATAAAACTTTCATAGACTTCATGTAGAATTAAGATTGCTAGTAATTTTGTTTTTATGTATGTTTTGATATGTAATATGTTTCCTGAAGGTTTTCTTTTGGTAGGATTTCCCATAGAATTTCTAGAGAAAATTCAGGCTGTTCCCTGTAAATTGGGCTTAAGTTTTTTAAAAAAAGATGACATATTTTAATTTTTATTCACCATTACAACTCAGATATAGAGCTAGGTATTAGGTATTGTGCCATAGAAGTCACAGCTAGCATTTTGTCAGATTGGGTAGGCAAGTGGAGGAAAACACTCATTAAACAGAACATCATAACTGAATTTTGTCATTATTAATTCAGTGCTTTTCTATTCCATTATACAGTGCTATTTTTTATTTAAGTTTTTCTTTGCCCTAACATCGCCAACTTTTCCATCATGGAACAATGGAGCAATATAATGATTGTAGAAATAAAGTGTAAATTATTCTATAATGTTTAGGGGAGGACCTCTTATTGAATATTTTTGTATTTTGAGAATGAATCTAATTTTGATTCCCTGAATTTATTTAGCTATAAGTTATATGTAGTATTTAATTTTTAAATACTGAATCATCATAGGCAGCCATACAGCTATGCTCATAAAGCAGAGTGCTGAGCGGTACTGTAGGTGTTTTTGAAAATGCTTTTGCTGTAATAAAGCTATTAGTGTTCAGAACACTGGCATGGTGTTATATTAGTTCAAGTATCTCACCTTGTTCTTGGGATTCAACCTATACTTAGCTGCTGAAAGCAGGGTGCAGAGTTATCTCCTGGATCTAACTAAAGCAAAGTTTGGGGGACCAGTGTGTAATACTGTTTTGTGGTCTTCTAGATGATTCCTTTCACCCCTCTGCCTTCCTGTTTTGTGCCACATGTTCCCTTCCACTGTATGTTCTGTAAGGTTTCTGCAGTGTCATTGTGGGGAACCTCAACACAGGTTTCTGGATGACCCAAGACAGTTTTGATCATCTCTCCTTTAATTTGTATTTTAGAACTAAATTTCCACTTAGAGAGGAGTAACTTTTCTTTATCCTGTGGTGCTTGATCTTTGTAAGTGAAATATAATAGCATGGATTTAATACTGTCCCCTGACACTTCATAAGATAATCACACTTGTCAAATAATTGGTTTTATTAGCTCTAATGAAAAATGTAATAATTTCTAATGAAATTATGCATTGAAACATGAAATCTCCCATTTATTTTTTCATTAAAAATATTTATTTATTTATTTTAAATAGAGATGGATCTCTCTATGTTGCCCAGGCTGGTCTTGAACTCCTGGGCTCAAGCAGTCATCCTGCCTCAGCCTCTTGAGTAGCTGAGACTTGCCTTAGTCTTATTTTCAACATTTAGTTTAAAAAAGTGAATCAGACCAACAAATCATATTTGTCTTAACAATTCAGTATTGGGTGGGATGTACCCAGACAACCTATTTTTAGGTAGGAACTGTATTAATACTAGGTTTTTAACCAGTTTCCTAAACAATGTAGCTGTTGGTATAAGCCCTATGACATCTGTCTTGTAGTCTCAAAATATACAAATAAATAAATTCTTTAAGCAAGTGAATACTAAGAAATACCTTAATTTTGAGATGAACTATCTACTTATTTTTTATTCATTCACGTATTCAACACATATTTATTGAATTCCAACTATGTATTGCTGTGGAAATTCAGAGAGAGAGGAAGCGTAACAGTGAACAGCATCAGCGTGTATTTCTGGATATTGTAAAGCCCATTTACAGAATTCTGTTGACACATAGGGTCTGTAAGACCAAGGGCTTTGAAGTCACTGCAATAAGATTTCAGGAAAGGACGTGATTTGTTTGAAGGTATCTTGTCTCAGTATTATATCCCGGGAGAGCTTTCTTAAGCAACTGTAATGACATCTTAAGCAAAGCAAAGCAAGTTAATGAGCTTTTCTGGCAACAGTAAATTGGTGTCAAGAATGAAAATGAGGTGCTGACGTTTGTCACCACGCCCCAGAGCCAGGGTATTTAAAGAGGGTTCTGAGACCAGGAATCCATCGCACTTAGGAACACATTCCCCTGCTACCCGAGCCCTCCACTCCTGCCACCATGCACTGCAACAGCTTCTCCGACGCCGTCTTCCCCGGGTGCTACTGGGGCAGCTTCGGCTACCCCCTGGGGTACAGCGTGGGCTGCGGCTTCGGCAGCACCTACTCCCCGGTGGGCTACGGCATGGGCTATGGCTACAACGGCTGCGGGGTTTACAACTTCAGGAGATACTGGCCATTCGCTCTGTACTGAACCTGCTGAAATCCCCGAGGCGTGCAGTCTTCTCTCCCCTGAAGGCTGAGCAGCCATCTAGGTTCCTCCTGTGTCCACCCTCCTGTGTCCAGCACCTTCACCTGCTCATCCAGCTCAGAGTCCCTGCGATTCTCACCAGCACTAACGTCCCAAAGGGAAGAGAAGGAAAAACCAGACGCTGCCTCCAGCTGCCTTTCGTGGAAGATGTTTGTTGAGATGTTTTCAGAAAATTGACACTCAACTTGACATCTATTACTTTTGAATTTTTCATAGCACTCATGGCTCTTGTCATGATGGTGTGGATATGTCTGCCAAAATCTCAATAAACTTGTCTGAACTAGCATCATAGTCTTATCTGGGAGTGGAGTTTTTCTTTCTTGGTGTGTGTATGTATTTTCTGGTACACGGACTGGGAAGCAAGTGGATTTATTTTTCTTATATGGGCATTAGTGACAGTGAGAAAGCAGATGATTTTTGATTTTGTATAATAAGCACACGAGAATGAGGGTTGTTGGCAATGAATAAAAAGAGTTGCCTGTCTGAACCTTCCCCGGACTTCATGACATCCCCCTCCAATCTAGGAGGTCATTCATTGTTTAGGTTTCTGACTTATTTCCTGATTTCTGGCCCTTTCCAAGCAAACTCAACCTAAGAGAGACTCTGAAGTTATTCCCATGTTAGTGCAGATGAAACCCACTGTGTTCCTTCTCCCAGGGTTTGTAGAATAAAATACCACGTCCCCTACTTAAGGATTCTGTAGCATTAAGAAATAGAGATGCTACAGACATACTCTGGGAATCTGAGAGTCTTTTAGGTGAAGGGATAAATCCTTTAAATCAAACACCTAAAGTTTGAGACATATAAAGTGTCTACTTTATAGCTTAGTAGCACCCAGGTTAGACACAATGATGGAAACCTTGATCTTTGTGGAATTAATACGCCATAGTGAGTTTCAGTCTTAAAAGCCAGGAATCATAATAAATAGTTATTTCCAAAGATTTATCAGCCTTCCTCTGTGTTCCATTAGGGAAGAGACCAATATTCCTTGTCTAAGTCAAATCAACAATGTTTCAATCCTGCTGAAGACGTTTCATGCATAATACAAATATTTTTTGGTGACAGCAGGATTCAGCTTAACTTTGCTTTTTTATTGAATATCTGTAAGTGGTTGTATTGCCTGTAATCCACTTTGCCAGAGATTTTTTTTTTATTATTATTAAATCATAGCTATGTACATTAATGTGATCATGGGGAACCATACACTGGTTTTATAGACCGTTTGACACATTTTCATCACATTGGTTAACATAGCCTTCCTGGCATTTCCTTAGTTATTGTGTTAAGACATTTATATTCTATCTACATTTACTAAGTTTCACATGTACCCTTGTAAGATGCACCGCAGGTGTAATCCCACCAATTACCCTCCCTCTGCCCTCCTCCCCCCTCCCGTGTCTTCCCTCCCCCTTCCCCCAATTCTTAGGTTATAACTGGGTTATAGCTTTCATGTGAAAGCCCTAAATTAGTTTCATGGTAGGGCTGAGTACCTTGGATACTTTTTCTTCCATTCCTGAGATACTTTACTAAGAAGAATATGTTCCAGCTCCATCCATGTAAACATAAAAGAGGTAAAGTTTCCATCTTTCTTTAAGGCTGTATAATATTCCATGGTGTACATATACCACAATTTATTAATCCATTCGTAGATCGATGGGCACTTGGGCTTTTTCCATGACTTAGCAATTATGAATTGGGCTGCAATAAACATTCTGGTACAAATATCTTTGTTATAATGTTATTTTTGTTCTTCTGGATATATACCTAGTAGAGGAATTATAGGATTGAATGGCAGATCTATTTTTAGATCTCTAAGTGTTCTTTAAATATCTTTCCAAAAGGAATGTATTAATTTGCATTCCCACCAGCAGTGCAGAAGTGTTCCCTTTTCTCCACATTCCTGCCAACATCTCTGGTTTTGGGCTTTTGTGATATGGGCTAATCTTACTGGAGTTTGATGATATCTCAAAGTATTTGCATTCTTATTTGATTTGCATTTCTCTGATGGTTAAAGATGATGAGTATTTTTTCATATGTTCGTAGGCCATGTGCCTGTCTTCTTCAGAGAAGGTTCTCTTCAAGTCTCTTACTCAGCCTGTGATGGGATCACTTGTTCTTTTCTTGCTTATACGTTTAATTTCTCAGTGGATTCTGGTTATTAAACCTCTGTTGGAGACATAACCTGCAAATATCTTCTCACATTCTGACGGCTGTCTGCTTGCTTTACTTACTGTGTTCTTGGCTGTGCAGAAGCTTTTTTGTTTGATCAGGTACCAGTAGTGTATTTTTGAAGCTGCTTCAATTGCCCGGGGGGGGGGGTCCTCCTCATAAAATACTCACCAAGACCGATTTACTCAAGGGTTTTCCCTGCACTCTCTTCTAGTTTTTTTATATTTTCATGTCTTAAGTTTAAATATTAAATCCAATGAGAGTCTATCTTAATTAATGGTGAAAGGTGCTAGTCCAATTTCAGTCTTATGCAGGTTGCCAGCCAGTTCACCCAGCACCATTTGTTAAATAGTGAATCTTTTCCCCATTGAATGTTTTTAATTGGCTTGCTAAAGATCAAATAATGGTATGTAGCTGGATTCATCTCTTGGTTCTCTATTCTGTTCCAGACATCTACTTCTCTGTTTTTGTGCCAATACCATGCTGTTTTGATCACTATCGATTTGTAGTAAAGTCTGAGGTCTGGTAGCATGATTCCT
>CAUYPK010028970.1:0-12261 GCA_963574355.1 Loris lydekkerianus
CCAAAATTTTGCCACACTTATCAATATTTTCCATTAATGTGAATGGCTTAAACTGTCCTCTAAAGAAGCACAGGGTAGCTGACTGGGTACAAAAACTCACGGCAATTATTTGCTGCATACAAGAGTCACATCTTACCTTAACAGATAAATATAGACTCAGGGTGAAAGGATGGTCATCCATATTTCAGACAAATGGTAATCAGAAAAAAGCAGGCATTTCAATTCTATTTGCAGACACAATAGGCTTTAAACCAAAAAAAGTAAAGAAGGATAAGAATGGTCGCTTCATATTTGTTAAGGGTAATACTCAATATGATGAGATTTCAATTATAAATATTTATGCACCCAACCAGAATGCGCCTCAATTTATAAGAAAAACTCTAACACATATGAACAACTTCATTTCCTCCAGCTCTATAATAGTCGAAGATTTCAACACTTCTTTGGCAGTGTTGGATAGATCCTCCAATAAGAAGCTGAGCAAAGAAATTTTAGATTTAAACCTAACCATCCAACATTTGGATTTAGCAGACATCTACAGAACATTTCATCCCAACAAAACTGAATACACATACTTCTCATTAGCCCATGAAACATACTCCAAAATTGATCACATCTTAGGTCACAAGTCTAATCTCAGTAAATTTAAAGGAATAAAAATTATTCCTTGCATCTTTTCAGACCACCATGGAATAAAAGTTGAGCTGAGTAACAACAGGAATATGCATACTCATACAAAAACATGGAAGTTAAATAACCTTATGCTGAATGATAGCTGGGTCAGAGATGAGATTAAGAAGGAAATTGCCACATTTTTGGAACAAAATGACAATGAAGACATGAATTATCAGAACATCTGTGATACTACAAAGGCAGTTCTAAGAGGGAAATATATAGCACTACAAGCCTTCCTCAAGACAAAGGAAAGAGAGGAAGTTAACAACCTAAAGGGACATCTAAAGCAACTGGAAAGGAAGAACATTCCAACCCCAAACCCAGTAGAAGAAAAGAAATAACCAAAATTAGAGCAGAATTAAATGAAATTGAAAAAAAAGAATTATGCAAAAGATCAATAAATAAAAAAGTTGGTTTTTTGAAAAGGTTAAAAAATAGAGAAACCTTTGGCTAACCTAACCAGGAAAAGAAGAGTAAAATCTCTAATTTCATCAATCAGAAATGACAGAGATGAAATAACAGACTCCCCAGAAATTCAAAAAATTCTTAATGAATCTTACAAGAAACTTTATTCTCAGAATTATGAAAATATGAAGGAAATTGACTGATACTTGAAAGCACCTCACCTTCCAAGACTTAGCTAGAATCAAGTGGAAATGTTGAACAGACCTATATCAAGTTCTGAAATAGCATCTACCATACAAAATCTCCCTAAAAAGAAAAGCCTGGGACCAGAAGGCTTTACTTAAAAATTCTATCAAACATTTAAAGAGGAACTAGTACCTATATTAATAAACCTGTTTCAAAATATAGAAAAAGAAGGAAGACTACCCAACACGTTCTATGAAGCAAACATCACCCTGATCTCCAACCCAGGAAAAGACCCAACAAGAAAAAAAAAAAAAAAATTATACACCAATATCACTAATGAATATAGATGCAAAAATATTCAACAAAATCCTAAGAAACAGAATCCAGCAACACATCAAACAAAATATACATCATGACCAAGTTGGTTTACCTAGGGTCTCAAGGCTGGTTAAAAATATGTAAATCTATAAGTATAATTCAGCACATAAATAAATTAAAAACCAAAGACCATATGATTCTCTCAATTGATGCAGAAAAAGCTTTTGATTATATCCAGCATCCCTTCATGATCAGAACACTTAAGAAAATTGGTAGAAGGGACATTTCTTAAACTGATAGAGGCCATCTACAGCAAAGCCACAGCCAATATCATATTGAATGGAATTACATTGAAATCATTTCCACTCAGATCAGGAACCAGACAAGGCTGCCCATTGTGTCACTGCTCTTTAACATTGTAATGAAAGTTTTAGCCATCACAATTAAGGAAGAAAAGGCAATTAAGGGTATCCATATAGTGTCAGAAGAGATCAAACTTTCTCTCTTCACAGATGATATGATTATATATCTGGAAAACACCAGGGATTCTACTAAAAAACTCTTAGAAGTGATCAAGGAACATAGCAGTGTCTCAGGTTACAAAATAAACATTCATAAATTGGTAGCCTTTATATATACCAACAATAGTCAAGTTGAAAAACCAGTTAAGGACTCTATTCCATTCACAGTACTGCCTAAGAAGATGAAGTATTTGGGAGTTTATCTAACAAAGGACATAAACTATCTCTATAAAGATAATTATGAAACTCTAAGAAAAGAAATAGCTAAAAATGTTAACAAATGGAAAATCATACCATGCTCATGGCTTGGAAGAATCAACATTGTTAAAATGTCCGTATTATGCAAATCAATATACAATTTTAATGCAATCCCTGTTAAAGCTCCAGTGTTATACTTCAAAGATCTTGAGAAAATAATACTTCATTTTATATGGAATATAAAAAACCTCAAATAGCAAAGACATTACTCTGAAATAAAAACAAAGGAGAAAGAATCATGCTACTGGACCTCAGTCTATACTATAAAATGACAGTGATCAAACAGCATGGTACTGGCACAAAAACAGAGAGGTAGATGTATGGAACAGAATAGAGAACCAAGAGATGAATCCAGCTACTTACCATTATTTGATCTTTGACAAGCCAATTAAAATCATTCAGTGGGGAAAAGATTCCCTATTTAGCAAATGGTGCTGGATGAACTGGCTGCAACCTGTAGAAGACTAAAACTGAACCCACATCTTTCACCATTAACTAAGATAGACTCTCACTGGATTAAAGATTTAAACTTAAGATATGAAACTATAAAAATACTAGCAGAGAGTGCAGGGAAAACTCTTGAAGGAATCGGTCTGGGTGAGTATTTTATGAGGCGGACGCTCTGGGCATTTGAAGCAGCTTCAAAAATACACTAATTGGACTTGATCAAACTAAAAAGCTTCTGCACAGCCAAGAACGTAGTAAGTAAAGCAAGCAGACAGCCCTCAGAATGGGAGAAGATATTTGCAGGTTATGTCTCCAACAAAGGGTTAATAACCAGAATCCACAGAGAACTCAAACGTATAAGCAAGAAAAGAACAAGTGATTCCATCGCAGGCTAGGCAAGGGAGTTGAAGAGAAAACTTCTCTGAAGAAGACAAGCACAAGGCCTACAGACATATGAAAAAATGCTCATAATCCTTAATCATCAGAGAAATGCAAATCAAAACTACTTTGAGATATCATCTAACTCCAGTAAGATTAGCCCATATCACAAAATCCCAAGACCAGAGATGTTGGTGTGGATGTGGAGAAAAGAGAACACTTCTACACTGCTGGTGGGAATGCAAATTAATACGTCCCTTTTGGAAAGATGTTTGGAGAACACTTAGAGATCTAAAAATAGATCTGGCATTCAATCCTATAATTCCTCTAGTAGGTATATACCTAGAAGACCAAAAATCACATTATAACAAAGATATTTGTACCAGAATGTTTATTGCAGCCCAATTCATAATTGCTAAGTCATGGAAAAAGCCCAAGTGCCCATCAATCCACAAATGGATTAATAAATTGTGGCATATTTACACCATGGAATACTATGCAGCCTCAAAGAAAGATGAAGACTTTACCTCTTTCATGTTTACATGGATGGAGCTGGAACATATTCTTCTTAGTAAAGTATCTAAAGAATGAAAGAAAAATTATCCAATGTACTTGGCTCTACTATGAACTAATTTATGGCTTTCATATGAAAAGTATAACCCAGTTATAACCTAAGAATATGGAGAAGGGGGAGAGGGAGATGAAGGAGGGGGCTGGATGGGCAGAGGGAGAGTGATTTGTGGGATTACACCTGTGGTACATCTTACAAGGATACATGTGAAACTTAGTAAATGTAGAATATAAATGTCTTAACAGAATAACTAAGAAAATGCCATGAAGGCTATGTTAACCAGTGTGATGAAAATATGTCAAATGATCTATAAAACCAGGGTGTGGTGCCCATAATTACATTAATGTACACAGATATGATTTAATAATAATAATAATAATGATATGAAAGTCTGGACATGCTTTCTTTGTAAATGTCTTACCATAAAAAATAAATTCTGGGGTGATAATTATGTTAATAAGTTTGTTTTGAGCATTCCACATTGTATATCAAATCATCTCATTGTATCCCATAAATTTATATAGTTACAATTTAATAAAAAATTAAGTTCAAAAAGATAAAAATAGAATTATATAAAAAAACTCATCCTTGAAAAAGTGCTACATACCTCATTGCTGAATATCAGTATGGTCACCTTCAGAGTACTCTCCTTGGGAAGCTGTGCTCCCACACCAGAGCCTCGTCCTTCAAAGCAATTTTGAAACATTTTTTCTGGAATGATCATCAGAGCTGTCACAGTACAGTACACAAAAACAAGAAACAACAATACTCAATGCCATTCAACAAGACACTGTCTCATGTCATGCAAACACAGCTGTGAGATACTGATATACCAAGGTTAGAAAACTGACTGAGTTGTCTGTACAGTGCTGCCAACATAAGTGCATGGTGGCAAGTCTGCATACGTAATTGTTAAACCTTAATTGATGACAGGTCTGATGGCCATTCCAGAAAATAAGTTCCAACATTGCTTTGAAGGGTGGACTAGGTGCTGGAATCAATTATAGCTTCACAAGTAGTACTGGTATGCAGCCATGAGGTATGTAGTATTTTTTTCTAGGATGAGTTCACAAACTTTATTGTCAGATCCAATAATTATGAAATATTAATTGCTTTATTCTATTGATATTTTGGTCTTCAAGTAATTTAGCCCTCCAAGCTCTCCTGTGGTTACTGTTTGCTTGGTGTACCTTTTCCACCCTTTTATGTTCAACTTATTTTTGCCTTTGAAACTGATGCGAATCACTTGTAAATGTATCCCGTATACACTTAGATCTTGTTTCATATTTGATTGGACACTCTTTACCCTCTGAATAAAAGGTAATTTATTTACATATATTATCATTATTGTTGTTATTAGATTCATGTCTGTTCTTTTGCTAACTGTTTTCTATTCATTTGTGTCTTTTTTCATTTCTTCTCGTTTACTGCCTTTTCTGTGTGTGTAGAATACATTTTTTAGTAAACTACTTTAAACGCTCTGTTGGGCCTTTTAAGCTATTTTTTGTGTTATTTTCCTAGTGATCGCTCTAGGGATTACTATATATATCTTACGTAATTACAATCTACTTCAGGTTTTTACTTATTTAATTTTAGCAAACTTGCTTCAATACACTTTTATTTCCTACCCCTTCCTGTGTCCAATTATTATCATATATATCATATATTAATAGTTAAATGTTATAAACCCAGTAATTCAGTCTTAATATAATTTGTTTTTAAGAAGTCACATTTTTTAAAGACTAAGGTAATAAAAGAGAAATTACACACTCACAAACACATACACACATATATATTTTCAATTTTCATCTTTCATGGTACTTATGTTTGATGAATTTGATGCAGACAATAAACCAGTAAATATTGAACTGTTGCTTCTGGAGGCAATATCGGATTATGTGCCTGTAAAACTCTGTTCCAAATATTTTAATCAATGGATCAATATATAATCTTGTTTAAATATACTTTGCTTAATATACCATGTATTGTTGATTCATAAACACTGAATTTATGACTAATGACATCCATAACTCCTACCTGAATGGAACTGATCCAATATGTGTATCTTCTCTGTTAGGCACATCTTAGCCTTCTTGTACTTAGGAATTCTAGAAAGTACTTCAGCACTATGCTTGGGGAGCATTTTAAGCAACAAAATCACCGATAAAATTCATAAAAAATGTCAAAAATATGGTGCTTAATAGACCACGAAAAGGACACTTATTTATAGTATGTGAGCTGGAGCAATGGGGTGGGAGGGTGATTGCCTTGGCCTTGTGTGACTCCAGCTGAGAATGTGGGCATCAAGTGACTGACATTTTTTGCTTTTCTGTGTATGTCCATGAATGACTGCAAAGCCTCATGAGTATTAATTTGGGGTTTTCCAAAACATTTTAGTGAGTAGGTGAATTTACAAATGCAGAATTTATAAAAAGATGAGGATTCATAGACACACAATGTTTTATATGTAAACACATTTAATTTTTATGTTTTTTATTACTTTCTGTGTATTTGAGTTACTAGTGTCATTTCCTTTCATCTTAAAAAATTATTTTAATATTTCTAAAGACTTGTCTAGCAACAAATCATCTCAATTTTTGTTTTTATTTATTTTGCCTTCATTTTTGAAGAGTCTCACTGGATATAGAGTTCTTTTTTTTTTTTTTAATTAAATCTTAGCTGTGTACATTAATGTGGTCATGGGGCACCATACACTAGTTTCATATCCTGTTTGACAACATTTTCATCACACTGGTTAACACAGCCTTTCTGGAATTTTCTTAGTTATTATGCTAAGACATTTACATTCCACATTTACTAAGTTTCACATATGCCCTTGTAAGATGCACCACAGGTGTAATCCCAGCAATCCCCTCCCTCTGTCCACCTCCCCCCTCCCTCCCCTCCCTTTCCCCCTTTCCCCTGTTCTTAGGTTGTAACTGGGTTATAGATATAGAGTTCTTAATTGAGGTTTTATTTTTCCCTTCCAGCACTTCATGCATGTTTTTCCATGCTCTTGTTGCTACATTTTTATAAGAAGTCAGCCATTAATTGCACTGTTCTTCTCATGTCTCTATGGAGTCATTTTGCTCATGCTAATTTCAAGATATTCTCTTTGCTCTTCACATTCAAAAGTTCAATTATGATATTCCTAGGTATATGTCTCTACTTTTATCTTACTTCAGATTTTGTGGGTTTCTTGGAAATATTTATTTTTTAAAAAATCAAATCTGGGAAGTTTTCAGACATCGTTCTTTCTAATATCTTTATGCACTTTTTCTCTCTTATCTTATTATCAAACTTCTGTTATACATGTTGGTGCATGAAATGGTGTTCTATGGGTCTGTGAGTCTCTGTTCATTTGGCATTAATGTCTTTTCATTCTGTCCTCTGATCAGATTATTACCAATAATTCATCATCTTCTTTTCTACCATCCCAAGTATTCTGTTAAGCTCATCTTGTGAGTTTTTAAAATTTTGATCATTATACTTTCAACCCCCAAATTTAATTTTTTTCTATTTTTATAGTTTTTATTTTTCTATTGAGTGTCTATATTTATTGATTGATTGTGACATTTTAGCTCTTTAATTATAATTTCTTTTATTTGAACATATTTATACTAATAAATGCTGCCTTGATTTCCAGCACTTCTCAAAATGTTTGGTCAAAAGTGGGACATTGCCTTTAACGTACCTTAATAATTCAGTGTTCAGCTTTATTTTTCTTAGTTTTTCTTCTCTTTCCTCTGTGGAATCTATCTCCCTTGAGTATGTGGCAATTGAGGATTTTGTTCATGTCTCAGTCCCTTTTTTTAGCATATCTTCCTAGCATTTGCTTCTATGTACCATAACTCAAAGCCCAACCAGTGGTTTAGGCAGATGTGTTGCTCACACCCTACACACTGCAAGGATTTCACCCTCTGCTTACCAATTTGTGTGAGGGTTAGAGCAGGTGACCAAAGTTTATCAGTTCTCTAGTCTCCTCTGGCATCTTCTTTCACCTGGCTATCTCCTGCATAAGCTCATCAACTAGCCATGTGGGAAAAGCCTCATTAACCCCTCCGTGGCTCTCTCATTTCCAGGGTCACCCCCATTCTATTCCTAGTGATTGCACCATTACCCCCAACACAGACTGCAGTCTCAGGTGAGCAAATCTGTGGGGTATTCCCACCTATTTTTTACTGTGTTCCCAATTTTTGGCTAACATTGCCAAAATCTGTTCCCCCACTCAGATGGAATTGGCTCCTTTTGATGACAAAGTTCTTGGCTTTGTAGCCAACCTCATGCAGTTAAAACCACCGTTCTCGCTTGCTGACCTGCAAGGAGGGGAAGATGAAAGGAAAGGAAGGGAATACCATGGGGTACTGCTGCTCTTACTCAAATCTCTAGCATGTATTTTTTTCAGGAAGAAATAAATGTCAATTTTCTCTCTGCCTCTAGTCAATTTATAGAACCCTAAAATTGTACTTGCCAGTTTTATATAGTTGCTTTTGCGAGAGAGAGAGAGAAAGAGAGAGAGAGAGAGAGAGAGAGAAGAGGATGGACTTACTACTTCATGCTTTGATAGCCAGAAGTCCCTCTCTCAATTATTATAAAATATAAATTTGACATACATGGAAAATAAAGCTCAGGGAAATAAGTAATTTTCTGGGTATTGATTAGGATTTAACTTTTTCTGACTCCCTCTCCTGTGCTCTTCCCCCAACATACTGCCATCTTCAAATAATATATCATCTTATTTTCCTTCTCAAATTCTTAAGCTGATTTATTTACATTTTTATTTACCAAAAATTTGTATTTCTAAAAAAATAAGAAATACACCATAATATACCATACAAGTATCTTAAAATCAATATTAAATACTTTCTTACAGCAATTGGGTGATTTTTTTTCTTTAAAATAAACAATAAAAATTGCCTATGAACCATTTTGTCACTTAATTCAATAGTTTACTTCTGACCCGACACTTGCCAAAAGAATATTGATTTCTCAATGTCATTTTTTTCCTACATCATCAGCGGTAGACTTCAAATACTGCATTAGGTGCTGACTACACACAGGTAATCCGCTTGATAGCATTCAAGGTTCACAATGGAATAAGGCACCATTTCTTTACCTGATTTAAGCTAAAATAAACCCAGCCAAGACTCATAAATTGTGTATTAATATAAATAAATAATATCCTTTCTCAATAAACCTCTTCTTATTTGTCAGGTAGTAAGATAAACAGAAAAGTTGTCATGACTCTAGCTGAAGTCTCAGTCACCTTATTCACACCTGGAGAGGAAATAATGTATACTACTTTCAGCAGTCAGTGTCAAATCTGATCAGTCCTGCCTCCAGCTAAACAGTTGCTATCAGATAAATCATCTACCTGCTTGTTTATATTAGAAGTGGTTACCTAATGGTTACAGTTTTGTGTCATAGGTTTAAGTCTTTTATCCATCATGACTTAATTTTTGTAAGTATTGAGAAGTGTCAGTCTAGTTTCAGCCTTTTGCATGTGGCTAACCAGTCCATTTATTGAAAATTGATTCTTTACCCCAGTGGATGTTTTTGTTTGCTTGAGCAAAAGTCAGATGGTGAAATGAGGCTGATTTCATCTCTAGCTTCTCTGTTCTATTCCATAGATCTATATCTTTATTTTTATGCCAATACTGTGCTCTTTTGATCACTATGAAATCATAGTGTGACCTGGAGTCTGGTAACATGATGCCTCCAGATTTATTCTTACTTCATAGAATTGTGTTGGCTATTTGGGGGGTTTTCTGATTCCATACAAAATGAAAAACTTTTTTTTTTATATTCTTCAAAGTATGACAATACTTTTTTAATAGGGATTGCATTAAATCTCTTACACTTATCTTCTGCCAAATTTTAGGTATCCCTTGGGCATTTATCTAAGGAAACACCAGTAGCCCCTGTGATCAGGGTGAATTCTTGAGAACAGCAAGAACTTCTTTGAATACCAAATACCCAGGACACAGTCACAAGCTGGACAATGTAAAGATGCCTCCTAGACATCATACTCCATGCTCTTCAGCAGTTTTGTTAACCAATTCTTCATGAACATTCTTCACTAATTTAAAAACCTAGACCCTAAAACCTATCATTTTTACAGAATTATGGAAATTTGAAGGTCTAGTTTTTTTTTTTTGTTGTTTTTTGTTTTTTGTTTTTGAGACAGAGTCTCACTATGTCACCCTGGGTCAAGTGTTGTGGTGTCAATCTCAAACTCTTGGGCTTAAGCAATTCTCTTGCCTCAGCCTCTAAAGTAGCTGGGACTACAGGTGCCTGACACAACACCCAGCTATTTTTCTGTTGCAGTTGTCATTGTTGCTTAACTGGCTCAGGCTGGGTTCAAACCCTCCCGCCTCAGTGTATGTGGCTGGAGCCATAACCACTGTGCTATGGGCCCTGAGTCTGAAGGTCTAGATTTTATATAGTTTTAATAGAGACTCAAACTGTATGGAAATGTTCAACATATTGTTTTACGGAAGGATCAGTTTTATTTTGTAATCAATTTATCATGATTGTTAATAAACACCATTAATAATCTGCAAATAACTTTAGCCTGCAGTTCATTGAATAAACATAATTTATATTTTAAAATGGTTAGATAATATTTTTATAAATGTGGAACAGTCCTTCTCACCTCAACCCTAAAACCTGCAAGCTATTCTTAATATTTTAAAACATTTTTACATGTAGGCTAGACATATTTATGTTAATGTATGTATATTGTGGGAATGCAAAATAGTAATTAGCATAAAAATTGCCATGAATAGAGATGGGAAGTATATTTTGTAATAGAAATTTAGATGTATAACAAGCTGATAAATATGTTACCTATTTAAACATTCAGTTTGGGCACAGAAAGCCTTGCATATATATTACACAATTTACATCCTTAAAACAATTTATCTATCCAAAATATTGGTCTGCAGTTTATAAATTATCATTTACAAGGGAAGTGCATATTTTTCTCTGCAATGTTTTCAATAAATATACAGTAAATGCTATAAAAGTTATTTATTTCATCTAAACTATTGACGCACCTTTTCACTATTTTTTTTGTTGCCTTTGAAACACAAAGAAAATTAAGTACGAGTTCTTGAATTATTCTTACGGGAATATTATGTTTTGGAATCTGTTCACTGGTTAGAAAACTTGGTAATAGTTTCTGAAGCAGAAATCAAAAAGAGTTTATAACAATTTTTTTAAATTAAATCATAGCTGTGTACATTAATGAAATCATGGGCACCATACAGTGGTTTTATAGACTGTTTGACACATTTTCATCACACTGGTTAACATAGCCTTCCTGGCATTTTCTTAGTTATTGTGTTAAGACATTTACATTCTACATTTACTAAGTTTCACATGTACCCTTATAAGATGATGAGCATTTTTTCATATGTCTGTAGGCCATGTGCCTGTCTTCTTCAGAGAAGTTTCTCTTCAAGTCCCTTGCCCAGCTTGCGATGGGGTCACTTGTTCTTTTCTTGCTTATATGTTTGAGTTCTCTGTGGATTCTCGTTTAAACCTTTGTCAGAGACATAACCTGAAAATTTCTTCTCCCATTTTGAGGACTGTCTGCTTGCTTTACTTACTTTGTTCTTGGCTGTGCAGAAGCTTTTTAGTTTTATCAGGTCCCAGTAGTGTATTTTTGATGCTGCTTCAATTGCCTGGGGGGTCCTCCTCATAAAATACTCACCCAGACCGATTTCTTCGAGGGTTTTCCCTACACTCTCTTCTAGTATTTTTATAGTTTCATGTCTTAAGTTTAAATCTTTTATCCAGTGAGAGTCTATCTTAGTTAATGGTGAAAGGTGTGGGTCCAGTTTCAGTCTTCTACAGGTTGCCAGACAGTTAACCCAGCACCATTTGTGAAATAGGGAATCTTTTCCCCACTGAATGTTTTTAATTGGCTTGTCAAAGATCAAATAATAGTAAGTAGCTGGATTCATCTCTTGGTTCTCTATTCTGTTCCAGACATCTACTTCTTAGTTTTGGGGCCAGTACCATACTGTTTTGATCACTATCAATTTATAGTATAGTCTGAGGTCTGGTAGCATGATTCCTCCTGCTTTGTGTTTATTTCTGAGTAATGTCTCGGCTATTCAAAGTTTTTTCTGATTCCATATAAAACAAAGTATTATTTTTTCAAGACTTTTAAAGTATGACAGTGGAGCTTTAATAGGGATTGCATTAAAATTGTATATTGCTTTGGGAAGTATGAACATTTTAACAATGTTGATTCTTCCCAGCCATGAGCATGGTATGTTTTTCCATTTGTTAACATTTTCAGCTATTTCTTTTCTTAGAGTTTTATAGTTCTCTTTCTATAGATCTTTCACATCCTTTGTTAGATAAACTCCCCAATACTTCATCTTCTTTGGTACTACTGTGAATCGAATAGAGTTCTTAACTGTTTTTTCAACTTGACTATTGTTGGTATATATAAAGGCTACCGATTTATGAATGTTGATTTTGTAACCT
>CAUYPK010028971.1:0-12695 GCA_963574355.1 Loris lydekkerianus
CTACCTAGATACAGCCAATGTGGTACCATGCCATTGGCCCAACCCTGTCACGCACCTCATCCCCCGCCTTCTTTCCCCACCCCTTCCCCATGCTCTATATAAGCAGCTGCTTGACGCAATAAAGTTGAGTTCCTGCTTAAACAAAAACAAAAACAAAAACAAAAACAAAAAAATCCTTATTCTTTTCCTTGATTAATTAGAGTTCAAAATCAAAATAATGAGTTTATCTTGACTGTATAAATTAAATGAAGTATAAACCTATGTGAAACTCTTGAAAAAAAAAAAAGAGCTATCCCATTACCTAAGTTAAGCTAAAAGAAAATCCATGAAAGAATTTAAAGTCAGCTGGTGAGGGGGAGACTGATTATGCAAACTAAATCATGTATTGTATAAGGAAACTTTATCACACAAAAGAAAATAAAAGCATTTGGACAAAGGAAAAAAAAATATGGAATAAGTAGATTGAAAGCTAATTTCTAGAAAGTAAATATGACACTACAAAATAAAACATCTGTAAATGGGAGTTTCTCTTTGGTTCTGTGATTATAATCAATATGGAAGGGTGTCATCCTTTCTTAAAAGCAACAGAAACTCCAAAGGAATAGATTTATCAAATTAGTCACTGTGAGCAAGGCTTTCCAAGAATTCAGACGTGGGAAAAAAGACACCAATGAAAAAAAAAAAAGCCAGGAAATTTATGCCTTAAATTCAACAAAGTATATTTTTTGTCTGAACAAAGTATTTTTATTGATCAATTGATTGATCCATCCATTCACTCACCCTCCATAATGGTGTTAAAGTTGGCATAAAGAATATCTACATGAAAGGCTGTTCTCAATCATTAGTGAATTTCTTTCAGTTATATTTCTTTAAACTAGAACTTTAAACATTTATGTATAGTAAGTTAGTGGCTGATTTTCATTTACTTTATTATAAAAATTGAGCTTACTTAAGAGATTTGTGAGCAAAGTGTAGTCTTAAAATACGTACATCCAATCCTACAACATAACTGTGCACAGCACCTACTCGGGGTAAGTGCTGAGGGTTCAGTAGTGAATGTAGTTCGCAGATATTAGTGAAGGACACCGAGAGACGTGGTAAGATGAGGTGACGAGATGCAGTTACTGAAAATAGCGACACAGACGAACAAAATCATAGCATTTGCAGTGAATCATTCCTCTGAATATAGAAGGTAATTGTCTGATAGCATTTTTATTTGCACTAATACTTTCTCTAAGCTTTACTGAGTAATGAATTATGAAGACAGACAGTTGCAAAAGAAAGCCACACACATGAGAACACTAAACAGAGTTTACACTCTTTGGAGGAAGAAGGATTAGGAATAAGCTGAGATGAAGGGCCAAAAAAAATGTAGGATCATTTTAGTTTACTGAAATCTTCCATGTTGGATTATTTTCCCTGTTGGATGGTTTAAAAACTAATGTTTATTGAAGGTCTACCACGTGTCAGGTACTTTTACACATACATATATACACATACACACATACGTACTCAATATTCACAACAACTCTGTGAGATATTGTGTTGTTCAATGTGAGTGTAGCCTGGTTCACAGTGCATGTGCCATTCCTTAGAGGATTGTCACTGCCCAGGGTCTGATAACAGAGCTTACAGGTTCAAAACTGGGTTATTATGTGGTCACTCAGAGGTTAACAAGCCCAGGCAAATTGATTCTTTTTAGCCAAGCTTACAAGAGTCATCAGAACATCAATTTACAAGTCTCTATAAGGAAATTAACTGCCAAATAGACTGGAATACTCCTGTCAGCTTGTCAGCACTTTTTATTCCCTGTGGGAAGGAAAGCTTGGGGAAATGAAATTAAGGACAGCAGGATGCTAGGAAAGTAGACAATTAGAAGAGAGCGAGTTGGGTGCTTTTAATAAAGGAAATTGTCATGCAGTTACTGGAGCTCAATGCACCTTGTCTCCCCTGGCCTGGCTAAGGAACCTGAATATTGTTTCAGCCAGTCAGGTCCCTCTCTTTCAAATTATCGTAGATAATGGCTGCTTGTGGGCTCAAGGGCTGAAGGGCTGAGACGCTCTCTGGTGTAGGCCCAGTACCTTCAGGTATTAAGAAAGAGAAGCAGTGGATGAAGTATAGTAATTAAGGCAAAAATTATAACAACAGTAACAGTCCCTAAGAAGGATTGAGGATCTGCTATGCATTAGGAACTGTGCTAAGAACTTTACATCAGTTACCTAATTTCATTCTCACAATAACCATTGGAGATAAGATAACATTAGTATTCCTATTTTGTAGACGAGAAAAGTGAAATTTAGAAGAATTAAGCTAACATGCTAGAAAGTAGACATTTCTTATAGTGTACTTCAGAGTGGGTCATGGATTTCTGAAGGTTAATATGTCCAAAGTTGAGCCCTTCCTTTCTTGTTGAAACATGTTCTTTCAGTCAGAAGTGTCTTGAGTAATTCTAGATCCTTCCCTTTTGCACAACATAAAATTATTTCAACCCTTTAAAAAGTATACAATTAAGTGCACGTAATTAATTAATTAGGTGCATTGGTGATGTTTTCCAAGAATCACTAGTATCTAATTCTAGGACATTTTCATCACTCCCCAGGGAAACTCTCATCCATTAAGCAATCATCGTCCATCTCCCCTGCCCCAGGGCCTGAGACCTCTCCCCCCATCCGTTTTTGTCGCTATGAATTTGTCTATTCTGGACTTTTCATACAAATGGCATCAGACATGTGTGGCCTCCTGTGTCTGGCTTCTTTGACTTAGTGTAACGTTTTCAAGGTTCATCCATGTCTTAGTAGGCTCCAGCACTTCATTCCTGTGTGTGGTCAACTAGTATTTCATCATGTGGATATTTAACCTTTCATTTATCCATTCGTCAGGTGATGATCATTTGGGCAGCTGTCCTGGCCGTTTTGCACAATGTTTCTATGAACATTTGTGTGCGTCTTTTTATGTGAACACCTGTTTTTAACTCACCAGAGTCATCTTTCAAAGATAAAGATCATGTTGTTTCCCCACTTAACAGCCTTTGCTGACTACTCATTATAATCGTGAAATAATCCAAACTCCTTCCGGGGCCCACAGGATTTGCACACCTTTCCCTGCTTCCTCAGTCTACTCCAGCCAAACTGGCCTCGGTTTTATTCCTCCAACTCCCCAAGCCTTGTCGGATGTTCACAGCTGCTGTTCTCTGGTCTGAAATACTTTCTGTGGGCTTCACAGGCTAGTTTATTTTTGTCTTTCAAATCTCCATTCATAATGTTATTTTTCCCGAAGTTTTACCTAACTGAACTCTGTTTTTCTCTATTCCTTTCCTGATACTTTTCTCACCTTGTACGGATGTGTTGTTTTTGTTTTTTAAACTCCTTAACAGTCTCTTGCCCTCACAAAACTGTAAGTTCCTTTCAGTGAGGAACTAGTTGTTATTTTCCTTCACTATCATCAGCACTACTCACCCTGGCTAAGGCATCCTATACACGTTTGTTGAATAAATAGGTGAGCTTAGCATATCGCCCTAAACAAGCCTGATCTTGTCTGAGTAAATGAATAAAATGAGAAAGATGTTGTTCACAGGTGTTGGAAGTGAGCGGCAGTGAGCCCATATACAGTGACAGGTGTATAAGAAGAAGGAAGAACATAGTGGTGGAGAATGTTTAGTTTCTTCAATATTTGAAGACTGTGGCAGGTGTGTGGTCAACTGATAGAGTGGGTCTGGGATGTGTGGTTAGATTTTTCTCTCTGTAGGACAGAAAGGTAGAGGTTGGCACGAACAACATGTAGTCCTAGTCTTAGTATTAATATTTTAGTAGACAGGTAACCAAGACTAGCACTCAAGCATAGCAGACAAGTTCAGGGTCTATTTATACAAACTGTATTCAAGAAGGGAATTTGGTTGAGTCGAAACAAAATCTCTGCATATAAAATCAGAGCATGTTTAGACAGAGATTCAGAAATAAAGAATTTGGATATTATCACGTATTTAGCAGCAAAATGACCTAAATTATTATTTAGTATAGTGTAGTGGTTGCTTATAGTAAATACATTTCTAAAAACCCTTAAAGTTCAGTTTATTTCATGAGGATTTCATTTTGATTCTTGTCTGAACACAAAATTGGCTAGTGGAACAGGAAGTAATAGTCCTTAAGTTAAAGGATTGGGTTAAGTGTTCCTTATTGTCTACTGTGTGATGAGACACAATAAACATGAAAATTGGCCTGCATAAAGTTTGAGCTATGTCAAGATTCCTGGGGAGGAGTTAGACATTTTCCAGAACTGATTAGGTAGCACTGGAGTTTGAGACCAGCCTAAGAAAGAGTGAAATTCCATCTCTAAAAAATAGCCAGGCATTGTGGCAGGTGCCTATAGTTCCAGCTACTTGGGAGGGTGAGGCAAGAGGATCTCTTGAGCTCAAGAGTTTGAGGTTGCTGTGAGCAATGATGCCACAGTCCTCTTTCTAGGGTGAAAAAGTGAGACTATATTAAAAAAAAAAAAAAATTCACAAAAGAGCTAGATCATTATATGGTGGTTGTGGAAGATGTTGACAAGTTAATAGTAGGAGCTGGGTGAAGAGTGTATGTGAATTCTCTACACTATTGTTGCAGCTTTTCTGTAAGCCTGAAATTATTTCAAAATAAAAATTAAATAATGTATTTAGAAAAAGTCCTAAAAGGAAAAAATGCCAAAAATTTAGCAGTGATGGGGCAACGCCTGTGGCTCAGTGGGTAGGGCCCTGGCCCCATATACCAAGGGTGGTGGGTTTGAACCCTGCCCCACCAAACTGCAACAAAAAATAACTGGGGGTTATGGTGGGCACCTATGGTCTGAGACAAAAGAATCGCCTGAGCCCAGGAGTTGGAGGCTGCTGTGAGCTGTGACACTATGGCACGCTATCGCGGGCGACAAAATGAGACTCTGTCTCTAAAAAGAAAAAAATTAGCAGTGGTTTCTATGCTTTTCTATTAAATTTTTACAGAGTTATGTGTTATATAAACATTAAAAAAATCTTCCTCCTATAATTAAAAGACAAAAAACATTTGCTAAACTCAAGGCAAAATTGTCCTCACAAGTTGGTAATCGGTGTGGCAACAAAGCATGAAAACCTGAATGTAAGCGTTAAAGGAAGAGTGAGCAAAGGTGGAAGGCAAGATGGAACCTCACCTGGCCGCGGTTGCCTTGTACAGGTGGATTGTGAGGTACGAAAGGAGATAAAGAATAAAAAGAAGGACTGACATGGATTCAGGAGGCTGTGCCACTGAGGATTTTATTTTAGTAATAAAGAGGAGAAAGTCATCTTCTCAAAAGCGTAGAAATCTGCAGCATTTTAGGTATAGAAAAGAATTAGTCTAATTCTCTGGCTTTTTAAAAGGAGATTAAATCAAAATAAGCTATGTGAGTATTCCCAAAATGTTGACTTTTAATGAGTTAAAACCATTTGCTTCAGGTAACCATCATTATTCTTTTTTTCTTTTCTTTTTTTTTTTTTTTATCAGACTCCTTCCTAGACAACTCATCTGTGATTGAGGCCTTATTGCTGAGGCGTCACCCCCTTATCATAATGACTGATGAAGGTAATCACTCACTCGAATTAAGTCCCTGTTGATCCGGCCTTTTGTGTCAAATATTCTTCTTTGTTCAATATTAAATAAGGGGAATAGAACAATGAATTACACTAAAGTGTTGTTAGGTGCTGCACCTGGAACACTATGGCCTGTTAGACGTTGTGGCCCTCGGTCTTTCCCTGTCTCAAGGTCTCTGAGATGCCAGGGATCTTCCTGACTGCACTTGGGAACTCCCTAGAGGGGTGATTCTGGGGAGGGTGGCAAGAAGGGCCTGCGAGGCTGCTGCTAAAACCAGAATCTTTTTGTTGTAACATTTCATCATAGAGGATCATTGTTTTAGGCCCCTTCCTTACATCCAGGCAAAGCCAGAGCTTGTTCCTCAAAGGAGCAACGTGGTGTAAGAAGTTTTTTCCTGGAAAAGGAACATAAGGCTCCACTTCCAACTTTGCCCATAATTCCAACCTCTATAAGTTGACAGCCCAAGGGACTGTAGCCAACTGGTCAACATACAGAGGTGGTCAGCATTGGAAACTCAGCCTGCTGTACTGATACAGGTGGTGCATGCCTGTCCATGAAAATTAGGTCAACTGAAGGAGGTGGTCAATGGAGGGAGGTGGTCAGCTGTGGAGGTTCTACTTTATGTCTGTTTGCACAACTTGGTTTTAAGCCCTTTACAGGTACAGACCAGCTCTTATCCATCTTTTTACCCTATTCAGACTTAGCTTTTGACTTTTAAAAGAGTAGTTAGTCAATGCATATTGACAATGAATACCATATCCTTAAGGGCAAGTTTTCTTCCTTCCTGAAGGAAAATCTATCCCTTGCTGTGAAAAAAAAGTAAAATGTGGCATAACTACAAATTAAAGAAGAAAGTACAGAATGTGTAGCTTAAAGTTAAGCAGCCAGCTTTGATCTTTGACTGAGTCGATTAAAAAAAAATTAAAAGAGTTATTAAAAATGGGATCAACAAGACTGTTAAAAGAGGGCCTGAGAAATGTCTAAATCTACGCGTGCTGCAAACCTAGTACTAGCGGGTGGTCAGTGACCGGTATCTCCCTGATCCTGTGAATACGTCGCAGGGTCGCGATGTCCTGGGCCCGGCCCTGTAAGGTGTGTTGTATGAAAACCGGGGAAGGACTGACTGACAAGGTCTTTTCACATACTCAGGCTGAGGGCAGGTCATTTTAGAATTTCAAGCCTGTTTGCTCTTCTGTCCAGGAGAATCACAATGATTATCTCACAGACTTAATTAAATAAGAGAGATATAGTGTTTATGTACTCAATAAATAGTGGTTTTCATGTTTGCTCACCAATAGAAATTCAGAAGTGTGTTACAAAGGGTTGAGTGAATCTGAATTAGAATTACTGGAGCCGTATTATATTTCAACTGCACTGTAGTTTAGATCTGGCTTTTGTTAGCTGGAAGCAAAGCATTGCTACCATGGCTAATAATAACATTTTAAGGGAAAACAATTTCTCAAAACTATACACCTGGCATGCTTTTGGAGTTTGGTAACTGTGATACAGTCAAAGTTGAGTGTTACCTTTCCCACACTGCTCATATAATTTCTTTTTTTCCCCTGAATATTGGCTGTTAGATACCCTAGAGAGATATCACAACTTTCACTATCAAAAATAAACCGTTTCTTTCACGGTAGCATCCACTTTTTAAAAATTTCCCTTATTAATATTCTGGATCGCCTCCATTTAAGTAGTAACTAGCTTGCATGCCTTTGACCTTAAGTTAATGAATATGACTTTCACTTATGATTCCATGAGTGAATCATCGCTCAGCTCATTTTTTATTATTGTTTTTTAAATTCCCACCTTTTTTGTCTTTTGCAGTTTTTACACATGCAATGAAATGAAAATAGTTAGATGTCTGTAATAAAAATCTCAGAAAAAAGTAGATCTTGGCAAAAACTTACCCACTCCTAGGATAACAATGGGACACTTGTGAGAGTAAAACAGAAAATCTGGCACTACTATAAGCAGAAAACATTCATTAGAAATAAAATTACCTGTGAAGGTATGCTAGGCATTTTAATAAGAGAAGCTCGTCAAGAACAGTGATAAATTACTTGTACAGAGTTGACAGATGGAAAGAATAAAAGCATTGGACTATAACCATGGGCACTGTGGTTTTCATTATTAGTACAAATGAAATTTTGTGGAAAAGTTTAATTATATGACTAACTGGAGATTAGAGATAAAGTTTAGGACTTTTATGTCTTGTCAGATTGATGGTAGTAATAGCAAAGTGACTATGTTCTCCTGACTTTGTCAGGGCACAGAGCATTTTAGTTTTGGTGACCACTGGGACAGGATAACAGGACAGAGTCAGGGAGAGTGACGGCTGTTACTCTTTGGAGCGGGCTCTTTAAAGCAGAGCCAGACCCTGGCTGAGCCTGGTGCCTCAAACCTTGATGCCCCGAGTATCCGGGGCAGGCTCATGCCTAATGCTACTTATCAGAATGTGCCACTGGCTCCTGTGACTGGGTAGATAGTCACGGAGGAAAACATTAATATTTTCATGCATATAGTTCCAGGGTGTTGTATGGTTTCAGCGACAACTAAGAGTAATGCCAAATTTGAAGATATCCAAGATGAGACTTGGACAAATTAGCACTGAAAATTGCCTCAGAGTGCAGTAATACATTTCTTCTGGGGCTGATGTGAATTTTACGTTTGCAGATAAGTGCGTTAGCAATGAAGCCAATAGATGCCTCATATTTACATAGGATTTTCAAGCTGACAGTTTGCCCAGACTTTCTGCATTAGCTTAAATGAGAAGGCCTCAATTCACCCCTTGCTCTTCCCTTCAATTTAAAGCAACTTGTTCTAGTTTGTTGACAAGAACAACTGAGGATTTATTTGTACTAATATCTTAATTTTGCTAAGAGCCAATACATGCTATGTCTTATGTCCACTTTTTTGTCAGGAAATTGCCAAAAAGACAACGTTTCATTGTAAAATTTAAGTATTATAAGTATTTACTGAAATAAGAAGATTTCTGTATTTATTTCAACATTTATTGCTATCTCTCCATCTATATATCTACGTACTGTCCAGTGGTCATCCCTTCAAACATACTGCTATTACAGAACACAGAAGTTGACTTGTTCAAATGGAGTTAATAAGGTTAAAAATCATATAAAAATTAAACATACACACACATAAAAAAAGATGACAATACATGGAAGGAAAGACGGGAACACTTTTCTCCAACCTTCAGACAATAGAGCCGATGGAGACCCATCTGCCCATTTGAGGATTTTCTATTTTACTTCTGTGGTCGGCCTCCCTCCTGCAGCACGTTGATATCAGAGAAGATTACCGTAGTCCCTTGACAGGAGGCTTCACCAATTTGCAAAGTTGCCATAGTTTTGCATGTTAATTACTTCTTTTGGGCTCTCCTGGCTTGTTGTATGCACCTAAGCCACCATCCAACTGTGTTATGGTTAGTTGTTTACTCCTCTTTCCTTCTTGTGAAAAAGTATTTTTAAAGAAAGAAATTCTTCTTCGTATCCATAGTGGCCAGGGCAGTACCTGGATTCCAAAAGGCATCCAGACGATGTTGAGTAAAGAGTGAAAGAGTGAGAAAGTTGTGTTGCTTACGTGTGAGAAACAAGCCAGGGGTTCCGTGCAGACAGCACGCGAAAGCAGAAATGGTTCCAAAACAAGGGGTCACTTTCTTCCCTCTTCACCTTGTCCTTCTAGTGGCAGAAATTCCATTTTAGTGTCATGCCCACTGGCCACCTCCTGTTGGTAACAAGGGGGCACAGCTCAGTGTGGTGACAGACGGACGGACAAGCGTGCTGCTGTAACACGCTAACACCACTTCTGCCTGCTCTGTTACGCACCAGACGTGCCTTTCTTTCCCTCCTCCTTTCTCAGGACTGTGTACACTTGCTCCTAGCACTGCACAGATCACTGTATTTGAAATGTCAGAGCTTGTCATCAGGCTCTGGAAGACCTGTAAGCAAAAATATTCTGAAAGCTGCATGCCGTCTAACACAAAAGAAGTGGACTCCATGGAAAAGAGGCCATAGCACGCTGCTGTTATTACTAGATGAGGGACAGATTTTACCTCTTTTACCACAGCAAGATTGATTAAAAGAGAAAGAAAGTTGCAACACATTTCTGGAAAAAGAGATCCAGATTGTGGTACAAATCTGAATTGTTCAACACTAGATGATTGCACAGACTTATAATTCCCTCAAATTTTGCACATATATACTTGAATAATAGGATTACATGTATGCATGGTAGTTGCTTTAAATCAGCAATATAAACTACAGTTGCATAGCTAGGACACGGGCACGTTACTTACATTTTTGAAGCATTTACGATATTCAAAATCATTTTGACATAGATATTTTCTTCACTAGTAATAAGGAAATGAGGGAAGAAAATTATTTACTTTTTATCATGAGGACACTTTTCCTGTGTTTTTCATGTAGTCTCCAGGACTATACTGTGAAATATGTTTTATTATGATTATAAGAGAGAAAGGCCTGAGCTCAGAAAAAGTGATAACACTGATTCCAAATAAAGTCTTTCTGACTCTAAACCTATTTTCTACCTACTAGGTAGTATTTACATAGTCATTTTTCAAGGAATTGAGTTTTTAATTACAAAAATGGTAGTGTTTTAAAGGATTTTCAGTAATTGCAAATGGTGTCTCAGATGCTAACTAAAAATATTTCTGCTAAGTGAGTTGGTGGTATTAGTATTTTTTTCCAGATGAGTAAATGTATTGAATGAAAAAAAAAAAAAAAAAAAGATTCAGTGATATGGTAGTGGGGGGAGGGGTTGATCCCTGATTTCTTGGAACAACGGGACCAGAAGCCGAGCGTCCACTGTCTCATGAATGACCCTTCAGGAAATACCAGACCACTTTCCAGAGGTCAAAATGTGTCCTAGCTGTGCTGTTTGTCTAAAGGGCCATGGCGGGGACATCAGGCTGGGGTCAGAGCAGAGCTTTCGGTTTCCTTCTTGTCTTTACCCCAATTCATGGCACGGTGGAGACCTCTGGGCTGATTAAGGGGGCTAAGGTGAGAATCACTGCAGGCTGGTGGAGCTGCCTTAGTAAGCAACAGTCTGTAGCTAGATTGTTCCAAGGGCCATTGGGATTGTTCGTACGTATGTCCAGATGATGGGCAGAGCTCTAACACTGACTGCCCTTTTGTGTAGAGAGGGGTAGCATAGGATGCTGAGCTTCCCCTCATGGCCTCAGCCTTCCTCCCGGAGTGGTCACAGGCTGTGTGCTGGACAGACGGGATTGTGTGTACTTTCTGCTTCCCACCTTCTTTTCTCAAATGTGAGTCAGACTTACCTTCTCAGCGTGGAAGGACAGACTGCAGGACTGGCTGCTGGTAACTGAGGAACACAGCTGCTAAAATGGATTAACTCCCCGAGGTAACAGAACTGCCAATTGTCATCCTGGTTTTCTTGAATAAAGCAGACAGTGCCAGAGGCAATTTCTAACTGTGTTAGATGATGGTTTTTCTCAAAAAAAAAGAAAAAAAAAAAGCAGCTTCCATTATAGTATGCCTAAAATTGAGAGTTAATCAAGATAGAATTTTCAATCGACTAGGTAACATTTGATAAGTCATACTCATTTCAACTGTCTTATGAAGGTGATTGCAGCATTTGGAAGCCGATTTGGAGAGAAACCTTGGAACCTTGGAAAAATTATAATTCTGAAATGTGAGCTAAAATGGTTGCTATTTATATTCAAACAGATATTTATTTCTCTCCCTCACCTCTTTTTCATATTCCTTCAAATTCGTTATTCTGTGATTTAGATTTATGATTAAAGGTATGTTTAAAATAATAAATAATGCTTCACCATTAATGAGGAAAAAGTCAGAAGTTAAGAAGTTGATTCAGTAATGTAAGTTATTTCAAGACTGGATTTGAGGCTAGTTCCTATTAGTGAAGACTATTTTCCATTTCTTTTTCTAGGACAATGGAGTTAAAATAATTCATTTTGTCTATTTCCAGTCATAACACATTCTAGGTTTAGGTAAATAAGCTAAACTGAAAAAAATAACAGGCTACCCAACCCTGTCTATCACTTGACTTGAAGCTGTCATTTTTCATTTCAACATTATATTCATGTGCATTGAAATGAACGCTCTCTGTCAAAGATTCACTTCTCTTGTTTTGATTGCTTTAGAATGGAAATTTAGATACTGAATTTCAGAAATGGGGTATCAGGGGCAGAAAGTCCTAGTCAGAGTCAGGAGGCTGGTTCTTGCCTGGGTTTTGCCACCACGTTTGTGCCTAGATAAGTTACACTGAGTTCTCAGTAAGGATTTCCTTTGCCTTTAGAAGCAAGGTAGTTAGAGTAGGTTCGGTTGGTAAATAGGTGTCCCCTTCTCCACCAGCTCTGATTGGATGTAACGCTTGCCTTGAGTGCTGTGGGGGATGGTGGTGAAGCCTCCTGTGGACCCAGCTGGCGAGATGGCTCAAAACAAGACAGGCAACTATCTGCCATCCTGAACTCCACAACTACTTGAGTGGTTATCTATATCCATTATGACTTTCATGATTTATCCTTGTTCATCTCAACAAATGGTCTCTCTGTAGTTTGTTTAAGGACATTTTGGAAAGGTGACACCAAAGAGGCATAGTTTTTCAGATCATCTAGTCCATACGAGGCTGATGTGCATGAAAGTGTGTCAGCCTGTCAGAGGTGGCCGACATTGTTTCTTTTCTGCCACACATTGGACTAAGAGAGTTAGTGGTCTTGGGTCACACAGTAAATACACAAACATTTATGAAAGCTGATGAGCTAAAAAGTATAGGTCCATGCATACTTTCTGAGACATTCAATACCATAATAAGGAAAACAGCCCTTGCATAATCTGCAGGCAGCCAACAGGCTGCAGGTTGGACACCTCTGAAAATAACAGAGAGGCTCTCTGTTTTTCTTTTTGTTAAATCATAGCTGTGTACATTAGTGCAATCGCCTGTACCCATTCTAAGATGCACCATAGATGTGGCCCCACCCATTACCCTCCCTCCACCAAAACCTCCCCCCTCCCTTCCCCTTCCTTGGCCCTTTCCCCATAGTCTTATGGTATAGTTGGGTTATAGCCTTCATGTGAAAGCTATAATTTAGCTTCA
>CAUYPK010028972.1:0-40872 GCA_963574355.1 Loris lydekkerianus
GGATGATTTTTTTTAACTTGGTAGTTCATGAAGGTTTACAGTGAATAAAAGGATATCATCTTGAGTATAGCAATATCAAAGGAATTCAGTAGTTACTGCTGTTTAGGAATATAACCTTAAGATATTATATGGGTCAGGTGATTTTTTTTTTTTTTCTTTCTTTTTTTCTGTGCTGGTTGCCACATCTTAGCAAGCACCAAAAAACTAAAGCAGTTTTTAAACCAATATTTACATAAAGAAAATCATAAAATCCAATGCTTCTGCATACTGTGTTATGTTACAGTCCAGTTTTGTGTGCTTTACTACACAGTTTGGTTACAGGACTTCTATGTATTGTAAACATAAACAGCATGGAAAAGGTTAAATACCTGTGTTCAGATTGTAAGATCTAGTCCGGACTTGCTGTGTATATTGTAACGTTAAATGAAAAAAGAACCCCCCTTTGTATTATAGTCATGCGGTCTTATGTATGATAAACAGTTGAATAATTTGTCCTCAGACTCTTTACTATGCTTTTTAAAAATTAATTTAAGAAAAATGTAAACATAGTAAAAATCTTCCTATGCAAATTAACCTGGTCCAGGTCTGGTAGGTATACTGAGTATAAGTTTAGTTAAATATGTAAAGAGGAAAATATTTGAGTTACATCAACATAGGCTTCAAAAATCTCTGAAAGTAAAAATTGGAGGTTTAACAGGCTGTTTTGGTTTTTCAAATTGATTCTTTCTATCAGTGATTACTATATTCACAGTGTTCTCTGGGACTCACAGTACTGCTATTTCAGTTTGTAGAGTGTGGAAGGGATGTGAGGACATGATGGTTTTCTCTAATAGGCTCTGACCTGCTGAGATGAAGAAGGTAATACAGACACCATTGTTCCTCCACCCCAGAGTCTTCAAGGGGGGGGATCTTTTGGGGGCTTTGTGTACAACTTCTACAACTCCTGCCACAGTGAATCACTTTTTAACCTAGAGTCTTCTCTTTTTACCAATTAACCTGCAAAAAGTATATGTTAAGGTGGCTTTCAGAAGGTAAGGAACTTATTGAAAAAGTTAAATATTCTATAAAATTCAGGTTGGCTACATAGAGATGAACTTAAGCACATGTTAAAAAAAAAAGGAAAACTTCCTTCTGTTTTTTCTTAGGACGTGTAATTTTACTTAGGTAAAAGGCACATTTTGTGATACCAGACTCAAAAAAACTGAGGTTTATTTTTATTTAATGAATATTAGAACTACATGTAAAAAATTATTAAGCCTGCAGTAATTATGTAAGTCCCGCGAAGTGATCATTGAGTTTGCCCGTGAACTGTTTCCCAGCTTTTATATCGTTAAAGTTAGTGTCATGCTCTTATAGAAGGGAATACATAAAATACACGTAAAAACAAGACAGCAAACACTCAATTCCATCTTGAGTGTTTCTCAACTTATTTTGGCCTGTTTTTATTTTATTAAATCTGATAGTGTAATTTTTATATCCATTTTTGTGGATTTTTATATCCATTTTTCTGGTCTATTACCATATGTAATAGACCAGATAGTTCATTCCAAATACATGTCTTGGTCTTAGTGCCATATAGGTAGAAAGTTTTGGTTATTTATTTTTAAGATTTAGTGGGACAGAAGCATGACTTTGGTATACTGAGACTATATTCAGATTTCTTAAAATCTGTGTGAGACATCTGCTGACTGGTCTTTGGAAAGCCTTTGGTGTCAAGAAGACTACTGATTTTCTTACCCTGGCTCCTTACCTGGACTTGTTCTCTAGGATGAAAACATGCATCAAGTAATTTTTACGGCAGCACCTGTGGCTCAAAGGGGAAGGGCACTGGTCCCATATGCTGGAAGTGGCGGGTTCAAACCCAGCCTCGGCCAAAAAAAAGGACATTTGTTTGAAGCTGGAAAATATTTTTTTAAAAAAAGTAATTTTTACTACAAGGAACAAGAGAAGAAACCCTAAGAAGATAGCTTATTTTATTCTCTTACCGCTCGCTCTCTTCTTTTTTTTTTTTTTTTTTGCAGCTTTTGGCTGGGGCTGGGTTTGCACCCACCACCTCCAGCATATGGGGCCAGCGCCCTGCCCCTTTGAGCCACAGGTCCCGCCCTATTCTCGTTCTCTCTCTTTTTGATGTCTAATGATAGTCTTGTCAAGTGGATCCATTAAGAAGGATCCTGTAGGTGCCTGTTGGACTATGGACTACAGATCCCTGTGTTTAAAGCTCTAGGTCAGGGGTCCTCAAACTGTGGCCTGTGGGCCACATGAGGCCGTGTGATTGTATTTGTTCCCGTTTTGTTCTTTTACTTCAAAATAAGATATGTGCAGTGTGCATAGGAATTTGTTCATAGTTTTTTGTTTGTTTTTTTAAACTATAGTCCAGCCCTCCAACGAACAGTCTGAGGGACAGTGAACTGACCCCTGTTTAAAATGTTTGAGGATGGCTGAAGTAGATATTTGTTTTGTGAAAGATTTGTTCAGTGAGGGGGGTGTGTGTGTGTGGTGGGGTCTTTTTCTCTGGGTATTACCCACATCAAGGTTTCCAGATTTCAACAGCTCTCAGTGAGAAGTAATATGGAACCAGGATGTTTTTGTATCAGAACTTTTTTGCTTGTTTGAGACAGAGTCTCACTATGTTGCCCTTGGTAGAGTGCTGTAGCGTCACAGATCACAGCAACCTCATACTCTTGGGCTTAAGCAATTCTCTTCCCTTGGCCTCCAGAGTAGCTGGGACAATAGGAACCCACCACAATGCCCAGCTATTTTCTTATTGCTGCTGTTGTTTAGCAGGCCTGGGCCAGGCTTGAACCGACCAGCCTCAGTGTATGTGGCTGGCGCTGTAACCACTGTACTACGGGCGCCGAGCGTGCATCAGAACTTTAAAAAAAGGTAACACTACCTTAACACTGAGAGCATAAGATATCTGTCACTGTTCTGCTTGTTTTTTAATTTCTTAACTTAAATCTTCAGAGGCACAAAGATTACTTCTCCAGCTGAACACTGATTTAAACACACAGTAACTAAAATCCCACTCACTGCTTTTCAGTATGCAGCTTCACCTGAAAACTTTTTCATTATTTTCAACCTTTCGGGTTTATCATTTTATAAATAAGAGGATGGGGAGTGTGGGTAAATTTCAGTCTTGGTTTCACATGAATTCCCTGCCATCACCAGCAAAACCTGGGATGCTACTTCAGAGCAGTGAGGGGAGGACAAGCCTGAAACTCGCTGCTTCTTGCTTCTACCAGGGAGTGCTGTCAGTCTCAGCTGGGTCCTAAAGGAGCAGAGTCCTTAGAGTATTTGTCATGTTTGTAATAAAATGCGTTAAGTTTTTGAGTCGGGAAAAATGACGACAGAAGTTCACAACTCCGCTCATCTTGGAGACAGACGATGCTATCAGTGGGCCTGAGCAACCAGCTGGGAGTTCCCGTAGCTAGAGAAATACTGAGGGTTCTGTAAGTTGCCACCCATAGGAAGGCCCCGTAGATGCTATTACTAAAGTTTTGTGTTTGGAAGACCAGTTTATTTGATTATCTTAACAAATTTCTAAAATTGCCTTTTTTTTTTTTTTTTTGTTTTTTATTGTAAATTTTTGTTCGGTATCTACTCATGAATCACTGTAATTGCCCCTATATTCTCGAACTTAAATTGTAATAAAAGGGGAGAGTCAGAGTCAAAGAACCAAGTGGCAGGCAAAGGCAGGCGAAGCCAGCAGGGAGCTGCTGGAGTCAGCAGAAAGTGTATCCAGGCTAAAGAGCCTGTGGGGAGCACTAGGGAGTCACCTTCACTCACTGTTGCAGAGAAAGACCTCACCAAAAAGCGACTGGGTGTGCGTGTGTGTGTGTGTGTGTGTGTGTGTGTGTGTGTGTGTGTGAGAGAGAGAGAGAGAGATGCTTTACTGGTGGTGGTGTGTAGAGTTGAAGTGTAATACAATGAAGGAGTTGAAGGAGAAGTCTGCTCTGTCTATCACAGACAAGCCTTACCTGAAGAGGTGGAGTGGGAAGATCTCTGGGGGTTTACCAGGCACCCCTGCAGCTCATCCAGCTAGCCCTGAAGCAAATTGGAGTGATTGGAACAAACTGCTAGGTCAGTACTCACCAATTTAAAAGGAGTTTTTAAGCCAGCTGCACCTGGCACTGCTGGGTGGAACGCAGATGCCCCATCACACTCCCAGAGTGTTTGATTCAGAGTTGGGCTGAGGCCTTCAGGTCTTTGTTTTTTGAATTTTTTTTATTTTTTGTTGCAGTTTTTGGCCAGGGCTGGGTCTGAACCCACCACCTCCAGCATATGGGGCCGGCACCCCTTGAGTCACAGGCCCCGCCCTGCATGTCTGTTTTTTCAGCAGCTTTATAAGCAATTCTGAATCCGCAGGCAGGCGAGGAGAATTGAGGCCTGTGAATAATCTGACGGGTCTACCTTCCAAGAACGTCTCAGATGGAGTTCTACAATTAACACGGTGATGAATAATAAAAATCTACAACTTAGATCACCTTACAAAATGTTATAAACAGGCCTCCAAGAAAGGTGGAAATTTCCAGATGTAAGTATATAAAATGTCCAGTTTGTTTTCTTTTTGTAGTCTTCCCTTGTTGAAGGGTTTGATGTGACGTCCTATCAGTAGCTCTCGGACGTCCCAGGAGAATGGCTTCTTAACAGTGGGCTGGGATTTACCCCAAGAGCAGTTTATGTGGTCTTATGTGACATGGTGAAGACGTCCCCAGGGCATCAGCCTCTTGTTCTGTGGAGACTCGCCAGTTGCTCCCCCTGATTCCCAGATGGAGTATGATCTGGGCTGGCCCACTTGTGGGCTCTGTGACCGTGGGTAAACCACTGTGCCTCCTGGAATGGCACCAATGTCATAGGAGATTTTGTCTCTGGTGCCCACTTTGGGGATGCTGTGCAGACTTCTGTGAGAACTTACACCAAAATCTTAGCTTGGTGCCTCAGGAAGAGCCGGTAAAATCTGCATCTAACTAGTGCTTGAATAAACTACAGCCTGAATAAACTTTCTCTTTGTATGACAAACATGATGTGGAGAAATGAGGTGAGTAATGTTTTCTATGAATGATTAAGCAGGATTATTTTATTTGGGGGTCTGTGACTAGATGTTAACCTTCACTCTGCATATCTCAGGACTTAGTTGACTTCATTTTGATAGGATACATATAAATATTTTATAAGGGTGGTTTTTCAGGTAAATCTTAGCCTGCTTCAAGGAAACTAGAGGAATAACTGCCAAGCATCCATATTTTTCACAAACTTTGTCGTTAGACCCTGGTGACCCGTGTGCTCAGGGACCCTTCCCCACTCCTCGCCCTCACTCTCTACTCCAAGGCATCACTGTTAACATTTTAGTCTTCAGATATTTGTCTTAGATTAAGGGGAAAAGAGAATGACAAATACAGAGTGGACATAAAGTTCATGTGCAGTTTAAATAGTAAACTAATTTGTACACAAACCGTCCCCCTGGGTAGAGTGCCATGGCATCATCATAGTTCACAGCAACCTCAAACTCTTGGGCTCGAGATCTTGCCTCCCAAGAAGCCACCACAACACCCAGCTAATTTTTCTATTTTCAGTAGAGATGGGGGAGGGGCCGGGTTTGTCTATGTATGGTTCAGATTGGGCTCTGAACTGAGCTCAAGGGATCCACCTGCCTCGGCCTTCCAGAGTGCAAGGATTATAGGCGTGAGTTACCTCATCCTGGCCAGGATGACAAATACAATAAGAATGAGTTCTTAAGGTTATAAATCAAAAGTAATATTATTGGGGACACTTCTGGAACGTACTAGGTTACAACCGCATTTAAAAAAATAGAAGGCCCGATTGCACTAATGTACACAGCTATGATTTTAACAATAAAAAACAAACCAAAACAAACAACAAAAACAGAAGACCAGGCACTGTGGCTCATTCCTGTAATCCTACCACTCTGGGAGGCTGAGGCTGAGGCTTGGGGATTGCCTGAGCTCATGGGGTCAAGATAAGCCTGAGCAAGAGTGAGAACCCCATCTCTAAAAATAGCTGGGCATTGTGGTGGGTGCCTGTAGTCCCAGCTACTCTGGAGGTTGAGGCAAGAGTATTGCTTGAGCCTAAGAATTTGACGTTGCTGTGAGCTATGACACCAAGGCATTCTACCCAGGGTGACAAAGTGAGACTGTCTCAAAAAAAAAAAAAATAAAATAAATAATAAAGATGGATTTTAATGTAGGCTCTTCTCATCTGAGAGAGCACCCCAGGGCCATGCATGCCTCTGGATTAAAAGAATTGGGGAGGCTCTCCATAACTCTGAGCTAAGGTGGAAATAGGATCGTGAGTGGAAGAAAACGTAAGAGTTGTAGTGCCATCAGGAAAGCCTTACTTGTTCGTCTCCCTGAAACACACCCTCTTGCTCTTTTGCTGTTGTTATTACTCATCATTTCCTGGCTGGCTTCAGAACTCTCTGCACATCCTTCCAGGGCCATAGGCCCTTCGGGAATGTGAGCCCTGGGAGAGTGGAGGTGGCTTGGCTTTTGCTCCCTCCCCATTGCAGCGACTCAAGTATAGGTGAATTACAGCCCACCCTCCTATTTTGTATAGTGTGATTTTTACATTTTAAATGGCTGAAAAGTATTAAATATTTTATGACATGAAATTGGCATGAATTTTGGATTTCATCTTCATAAATGAAGTCTTTTTGGAACACACCCACGTTCATTTGCATGTCCATGACCACTGCAAGGCCCCTCTGCAATGGTGGAGCGCAGTGGCGCTGCAGAGACTACGTGCGGCCTTCTCATCATTGTGCCCTGCTGCTCTGTGTGTGAGAAATTGCAGTGACACAGTTACAATTCACAGCATTTCTAGTGCCACGTGTTACCATGCTACAACCTTTTAATTTTTATTACCAGTATGTATATCCATCATTTCAAAAGAAGAAAAAAGTGGACTTCAGGTATCACTGTTTTTAGATACGATGGTATGTTTTCTTGCTGGATTGTTTTGTTACTGAATTAAGTGGCAAAGTGCAATGAAATGTTAGCTGTCATGTTAAAAAGGGCATACTCAAGTAAACATGCATCGAAATATTTCTAATTCACAAGAAACCAATGGTTAGAAAAATCAAAAGATTTAAAATTGAATATCTCATCACAGAATGAGGTTGCAAACAAAGTAAGTTTCTGATTGGCTTGTTTGTTAGCCAAGTAAGGAAAACCGCTTGTGGTAAGGGGATCGCAGTGGCAAAAGAAACATGCCTAGAGAAGGTAAACTCGTTTACAATACTGAGCCCTTGAATAATAACAGCTGCTCAAACCGTTGACATTAGGAGCAACATCAGTAGTCAATCAAAAAACAAAGCAAATGAGTTTGAGTGGTTTTCCCTGGCTCTTGTTACAAGAGTCAACATTTGTTATGAACACTGGTCAATTCTGTTTATTTGAGGAGCCCATACCAAGCTGGAAGTAATTGAAGAATTGGCCTCAATCATCAGTCCATATGGAATAACTACAGGCAAATGGTACTTTCTAACTTGAGAAAACTAATTCAGTACAACCTGAAGTGGAATCTGCTAAAATGTATTACCACGGATGGTGGTAGAAATATGAATGAATAGAAATGTGTGTGGAATATACAGGGTTTATATTGGACAACTTACAATGTTACAATAACACAAGGTATTAGAGTCTGGTCATTCACTGTGTTATTTAAATGAATAAGTACTTTGTGGAAAACATTTGAATCTATCAAATGCTATTGAACCAGTATTGCCAATAGCAAATCCACATATAAGGATATTCAGCCACTATTTCAGTTCAGTTCAGTTCAGTGGTTGAGGGAGTAGTGGTAAGGTTTAATTTTAATTTTTTTTTTTTTTTTTTTTTTGAGTCTCACTATGTCTCCCTCCATAGAGGGCTATGGTATCACAGCTCACAGTAACCTCAAACTCTTGGGCTTAAGCGATTCTCTTGCCTCAGCCTCCCAAGTAGCTGGGTACTACCGGCACCTGCCACCACGCCCCAGCTATTTTTTTATGATAGTTGTCGTTGTTTAGCAGACTCGTTGTTGAGCAGCTGTCGTCGTTTAGTGTTCGAACTGCCAGCGCTGGTGTATATGGCTGGCGCCCTAGGCACTGAGCCAATTTAAATTTTTTTAATATGGGGTCTCCCTCTGTTCCTCAGGCTAGAATGCAGTGGCATCATCATAGCTCACTGAAACCCCAAACTCTCGGGCTCAGGTGATCCTTCTGCCTCTCCCTCCCAAGTAGCTGGATTATAGGCACATTAATTAAAAAAAATTTTTTTGAGAGATGGGGTTTCTAGGTTGCTTGGGCTGGTCTCAAATCCTGGACTAAAGCAATCTTACTGCCTTGGCCTCCCAACATGCTAGGATTACAGGCATGAACAACCACACCTAGCCTTTATTTTAATTTTTGAGTTCAGAACTGATATTGATACTTTTCTGAATGAGAACTATGCTCATCCAGTATTATTAAACATTGACTAGCTTTGAAAACGTGTTTTTGCTGCAGACTTGATAGTGTTTTTTAATGAATTCAGTCTACAGTCAGAAGAGAAAATAGTATTTATGTGAAACTCTTACTGTAATAAAGTCGGTGCAGGAGTCCTTAAACTATGGCCTGCGGGCCACATGGGGCAGTGTGATTGTATTTGTTCCCGTTTTGTTTTTTTACTTCAAAATAAGATATGTGCAGTGTGCATAGGAATTTGTTCATAGTTTTTTGTTTTTTTTTAAACTATAGTCTGGCCCTCCAACGTTCTGAGGGACAGTGAACTGGCCCCCTGTTTAAAAAGTTTGAGGACCCCTGAATTGTTTGAATCAAAACTAAGGGTAAACTGCTTTTTACACTTGCCACGTTGTTAAAACAAGCAGCAAGAGCTCCTTTCCCACACACATTTTGCAGCAGGTACATGATGTGAGTTCAAACTACAGTTTCAGCATTGTTTTAAGGAATGCAATGCAAACCCAAAAGATATTTCCATGTTTCAAAATTCTTTTTTTCTGCAGTTGGGATTAGTCTATTAAAAGGCAACTATCAAAAGAAAAATTTAATAGAATCTTACAGAAATCTATTATTACGAGGCTGGGTGCCGTGGCTCATGCCTGTAATCCTAGCACTCTGGGAGGCTCAGGCAGGTTGGGTGGCCTGAGCTCAGGAATTCAGACCAGCCTGAGTAAGAGAGCAAGACCCTGTCTCTAAGAATAGCCGTTTTGACAGGCGCCTGTAGGCTCAGCTACTCAGGAGGCTGAGGCAAGAGGATCACTTGAACCCAAGAGTCTGAGGCCTGTCTCTAAGAATAGCTGTTTTGACAGGCGCCTGTAGGCCCAGCTACTCAGGAGGCTGAGGCAAGAGGTTGACCTCCAAGAGTCTGAGGTTGACGTGAGCTATGACATCATGGCACTCTACCAAGGGCAACAATGTGAGACTCTGTCTCAAAAAATATATACATATAGGGTGGTGCCTGTAACTCAGTGGGTAGGATGCCAGCAACGTACACTGAGGCTGGTGGGTTTGAAGCTAGCCCAGGCCAGCTAAAACAACAATGACAACTGCAACAACAACAAAAATAGCCGGGTGCTGTGGCAGGCACCTGTAGTCCCAGCTACTTGGGAGGCTGAAGCAAGAGAAACACCTAGAGCCCAAGAGTTTGAGGTTGCTGTGAGCTGTGACACTACAGCACTCTACTGAGGATGACCAGGTGAGACTGTCTAAAAATATATATATATAAAATATACACACACATATATATAAATAATCTATAAATGCATTTCAAGTAAAAAATATGCTAGGTTAAAAGTGTTATGTTCATGGGCATACTGGTGTTGGAAGGTCCCTATCTGTGGGAAGACGTGTTCAGAGATGAACTATGCAGCACGTCCTCTCAGCAGCATTGAGACGGACATACACAATTGATTCCGAGGATTGTCACCTCAAGCTCTGAACTGCCATTAAGGAAATGTTAATCTCCCCAAAAGAATCCCAATTCTTACTGCTAGACCACCATTACAAAAGAAACTATACTCAAGTATTATTATATTTGAATTTCATCAGTTAAGATTTTTTAGAATTATTTTTCTTTTCTTATGTAAGTAACCTATTCAATATCTTTGATTTTTACCTTTTGGCCCAGAATACCTAAATCATTTAACACCTGGCCTTTTAAAGAAAAAGTCTCTAACAGATGGAGCAAAGAAGTAAGTGGGTTTAGCCTGCCAGGTAGGCATTCCACAAAAGCAAGTTTGAGTAGGAATTGGGACCTGCTGCTCCCACTCACTTCTGATTAAGTATCTCTGGACCGGTAGGAGGAAGGCATCTTTTGTGCCTTGGTCCAGTGCTCTAGATGCATGTCAGGATGCAGAGACGCAGTGAGAGGACAGCTGCATGTCCGCCAGCAGAACCATGGTAGTTCAGAGACCAGGTTGCAGGCCCAAAGCTTTTGTCTGCTGAAGATGTGTTCCCTTAATCAGCTTGCCTGCTTGAAGGCAATCATTATTTAGAAATAATAGTTCTGTGAATGTTGTATGCACTATCTCCTTTAATGCACATAGCAACCCTATGAGGTGGCTGAATCTTGCTCTTATCCTTATTTCGCAGGAGAAAATAGAGCCCCCAGAGCATCCATCAGCTACAGTGGTGAGGCCAGCTTTTCACCCCAACCAGACAGACCCCAGAGCCTTCTCTTAACTTCTCTGCCAAACTCATTTGGAAGAACTGCTCAAAATTAATGCTCCTGATTCAGAGGCATTTTCTCTATTCCTAGCACAGAATAAATCCTTAGCAAATAAGCTCTGGAGTTAGGCAGACCCTATTTTGAGTCCCAGATCTGTTGTATACTAGCTGTATATCATTAGGAAAGTGCCTTAGCACTCTAAAATAGCGATAGTTGGCTGAGCATGATGGCTCATAGCTCTAATCCCAGCACATTGGGAGTCTGGGGCGGGAGGATTGCTTGAGGCCAGGAGTTTGAGACCAGCCTGAGCAACGTAATGAGACCCTCATCTCTTTTAAAAAATTAATTGGGTAGGGAGCTGAGGCAGGAGTTTGAGGTTACAGTTGAGCTATGATGGCACCACTGCACAATAGGCTGGGGGACAGAGCGAGACCCTGTTTTTAAAATTAAATAAATAAAATGGAGATAATAACATTTCCCATAGCACATCCTGAGTGTTAGATACAAGATTGTGATAAGTGGCCCACATGGGGTGATACTGGGACTCTGAGGAGTCTTGCGTGTCTTGCCCACCAGGCCGAAAGGCTTGCGTGTTTTAGCCCTTACTAAGCTCTATCCTGTTCTCCTATGTGACAGAGGACGTTAGGGGCCCCAGACAAATCCATCATCACTCTCACCAGTGTGCGGTGTTTCTAGCAAGATCAGAGGGAAGAGGAGGGTTAATGATTCTAGGATTATAGGTGCCCCTGATCACTACCCCTCGCGATCACTCCCTCTCTTAACAACAGTGGTGCGTGTTGAGTGAATGAATGAAGAGAAACAGTTGCTTCCTGGAAAGGAAGGCAATCTGGCCAGACCAGATAGGTCTCTTTCCAAAAGCTTTTTGAAGTTATTTCTTAAATGCATGGTAATCAAGCTGCAGGGGACTGCCTCAAGCTGGAAGTCAGGGACTGGGAAAATCATTTCATTGTTTTACCCCAAAAGCTCTCAGGTTGGAGCAACAAGCCAGAGGCTGCTGCCCCCAACTCCTCTGGTGTTAAGGAAGTATATGAGGTAGGACAACGAAGTTCAGTAGTGCTCCTAGAAAAAGTGCTACAGACACCAGAGCTGAATATCACTATGGTTATCTTTGAGGTCCTCCCCCCTGGGAAGCTATACACCAGGTGAGTGCCTAGTCCACCCTTCAATGCAGTTTTGCGATTCTTTCTGGAATGGCCATCAGGGAAGTTGTCATATGAGGTCTGACAATTAAGTTCATGAACTCATCCTAGAAAAAGCGCTATATACCTCATTGGTGAATATCACTACAGTCATCGGATGGCCACGGGGTGGATTTCAAGGGTGACGTGAGTCAGGTTCAGGTAGGTGGGCATGGCCCTGACCTAAAGGGAGCAAGAGTGGGCATCTGACCACAACCTAAGTGTAGGGGAGAGGGTGAAGGAAAATTGAAAAATAAGTGAGTTGTGCTAAGGGAATTTCGTTTTTTTTTAATCTAAAGCCAATTTTTAAAAAAATGGTCAAGTTTCCTTGGTTTTTAGACTGCTTAATAAATATATATGTGTTGTTTTAAGCCTAAATTGGGGGAAAAAAAAATCCATGACTATGGAGGGTTACGCCCCACCAGGGGCCCAGGTGCTCCTGTGGGAGAGCCTGGGGCTGCAGTCCACCCTTACCCCAGGAGGCACCTGTCCAAATGGTGGCTTAGGTTTTTTTTTTTTTTTAAAGATTAAAAATACAAACTTTAGCAAGTGTCAATAAACTGCCAAAGGAAACTAGAAGCTTCAAAGAAGCTCTAGGATCTGCTGGGTCTTTGTCAAAAGGCTGAGGACTACAGGGGTCCAGCTGAGATGTCAGGTCACACCTAGGAGGTGAGTCTGCATGTCTCTCCTTTCTGACCTTAGGCTAACTGAACCCAGAGAAAGGATTAGGTCTTGTGCTGCACCAGCTGGAAATCAGAGCAGGATGTCTCTGATCCTGCCCCTCACTCGTGCCAGCCCTCTGCCCAGGGCTCCCTCCTCAGGACCTGTCCTTCCCTGCTTCCCTCTGTCCCCTGGTGGGATGGCCCCAAAGCCCTAACCTCATCTCCTCCTCCCTGAGCTCACAACTGCAGGAGGAGCAGCCCTTTGCCACCCATGGCTGCCAGCACAAGGCAGAGCTGGGCACGTGTGCCCACAGGTTAGAGTTTGATTTGGGTGCCATTTTTAGCACTTTTTAGAATGATATTTTCTTTGTCGAAATTCAGACATTTATTTATTAATATTTATTATAATTTGAGACAAAGTCTCACTTTGTCACCCTTGGTAGAGTGCAGTGGTGTCATAGCTCACAGCAACCTCAAACTCTTGGGGTCAAGCGATCCTCTTGTCTCAGTCTCCCAAATAGCTGGGACTACAGGCAGCTGCAAAAATGCCTGGCTATTTTTTTTTTTTCTTTTTTTTTTTTTTTTGAGACAAGAGTGGGGGTGGTTGTCACTCTGACTGGACTAGGGCTGATTTCGAACCCGTGAATTTAGGCAATCCACCCGCCGTGGCCGTCCAGAGTGCTGGGATTATAGGTGTGAGCCACCATGACTGGCAGACTATAATTTAAAATACAGTAGTTCCTAACCGTGGGTGAGGAACAAAAGGGAATGAGCTTCCTAAACTAGGAATAGTCAGAAGACAGAATTTCTGATTTCCTACAATAATATACCAACTTCCCTTAGATTAAAAAAAAATTTTTTTTTTTTTTTTTGCTAAAAAATGTGATACTGTACTTCAAATTACTTCAATATGTGTCTCTAAAAAATGACAAGGTTTTTTTGCCCGTTTAATTATTAATACCATTATAACACCAAACAGTTAAAAGTAATTCCTTACTGTCATCAAATACCTGGTCCCTATTCAGATTTCCCTGCTGTCCCAAATATATATTTTACTGCTGCTTTCTTCAAACCACGATGCAGTCAAGGTCCAGATGTTGCCTTTAGTTCTGTTTCTTAAGTCTCTTTAGATCTAGAACAGTTTTCTGTCTCCACTTGGGGTAATAGAAAAGTTTTCTCCACTCATGTTTTTAATGGCTTCCTTTTTTACATTTAAATCTTTGATCCATTTGGAATTTATCCTGCTGTATATTGTGAGGCATGGATTCAATTTTATATTTTCCCAAATGGCTCTCTGGTTTATTCCAACACCACTTATTAGAAAGCCCATCTTTCCCTCATCTAAGCTGAAGGTTTTGCACGTATCGTTCATCATCTGCCATCTGTCACGATCCCTCACGCCTTCTGCGGCCTCTCTGAGGCGCTGTTGCTCGTGAACCTGTGCACAGGCCACTGCCACGTGGTTTCAGTTACAGGCGCCTGTGGGCCATCTTCACATCAGACAGGCGAGAGCCCCCAACTTCATCACTTTTCAGAGTTTTCCTGATTATCCTTGGTTGTCTTTTTTTTTTTTTTAAGAAGAATTTTAGGATAAATGTACCTCATTTCAGAAGAAAATTCTGTGAATTATGAATTGACTCGGGAGAATTGATTCCTTTGATATTGAGTCATCTTATCGTGAAGGATTTATCTTTCCACTTGTTAAATCTACTTTTGTGTCTTTCTGGAGTATTTTGAAGTTTTTCTTGTGAAAGTTTCACACAGTTCTTGTTAAGTTTACGCTGAAGTACTTTTTTTGTTTCTAGTGTAAGTGGGATTTTTCTCTTCAATTATGTCTTTTAATTGGCAATTATATGAATGTATGAAGGCTATTGATGTTTATGTTAATTTTATATATCCTGCTATCTTACTAAATTCTCTCACTGTTTTTTAGCAGTTTGTCCATTGATTCTTTTGTATTTTTCTAGTCTGCAATGATATTATCTGCAAATAAGGGGATATTTTATATTTTCTTTTCAATGCTTAACTTTTGTTTCTTTTTCTTATCTAATTATCTTGACTAATAATTCGAGTATAATTGTAAGTGGTAGAGGCATAGTGAGTATCTTTATATTGCTTTTGGCTTTCATGGGACTAAATGGTGGTGTGATAGAATAAGTAAGCATTTAGGATGGGCACGGTGGCTCACGCCTGTAATCCCAACACTCTGGGAAGCCAGAGGAGTGGATTGCTTGAGCTCAGGAGTTTGAGACCAGCCCAAGCAAAAGTGAGATCCTGTCTCCACAAAATAGAAAACCTGAGGCAAGACGATCTCTTGAGCCCAAGAGCTTGGGGTTGCTGTGAGCCATGGCGCTTCAGCAGTCCACTCAGGGTGCCAGAGAGACCCTCTCAAAAAAGAAATATACATTTAGTCTTTGTCCCCAATTCCTAGCACAGAGCTCCTAAAATTCTGATAGTGGGGAACTCATTATTACCACCATAAGCTGCACAAAGTGCCACTGCTGGCGTCTTTAGTGTGTATAAACACAGAAATGGTTACAAAGGCCTCACCCTCCGCCATAAAGCCTGGAGCACCTTGACTCATGTCTGCCCTCAGGGTAGAGCAGTCTTCTGGAAGACTCTTCACCTCTTTGCCTTTGGTTCAGTACAGATCAGACTTGCAGCCAGTTTGTCTTTGGAGGGAACATAGTGGACTTGCTGCTCCGTGATTGGGAGAGGAGGCACCTGCAAGGAGCCGGGTTTATGAGAGCTGGCTTTTCATTGGCTTCCGGACTCAAAGGTAGTAGCTGTTTATGGTTTCAGGGTGATAATGCTGTCTAGTACAGTAAACAATTTTTTAATGCCTTCTGAGTCTACGGTAATTATCAAAGGCAAAATGGACCATTAATTTATAACAGCTTTGCAGGAAGAATCAAAAGAATCAGCAAGGCACAAATGGATGTGTTGATGGTAAGACTAGTCCTAATATTAGTATTGGAATGTGAAAGAAATAAGCATGCCTTTTAGAATTGAGAGAATAAGCGATGTACGGTGAGTGACAAGGCGTCAAGAGTGGTGATAAGCGTGAGGACCGTCAGTATTGAGAATTCTTGCTTCAGCCGTGAGCTCAGTCCCTCCTCCCATCCCATCCTCTGTCTGTGTCTTCTCTTGTGCTGGATTTTCCTCATTTCCCACCTATTCCGCTCCGGTTCGCTCCCCTTCACCACGCTGATTCATGACAGAACAAGAGATTTTATTGAATTAAAGCTGGAATGAAACTAATGGCGTGCTTGTGGAGACCTGTGTGGCCATGATGCTAAGGCAGCTTTTGGTCAAGGTGCCAAAAGTACAAGGCCCTCCGCCCAGCAGCTCACAAGCAACAACATCCTGCCAGTGACCACATGAATACACCTGAAAGGAGACCCTTCTCCAATCACGCCTGGTGATGAAACCACGGCCCCTGGGACTCAGAGAGTGACAGCTCAGCCATACCCAGATTCCACACGGACAATGCTCCAGAAAGAGATTGCCCCAACATCACAGTTTCTGGAATAAAGACAGCATGGAACACAGATCCATGGTCATTTTCAAATACATATCTAAGGGAACATTGTGCCCTGTGCAGCATCCCCCACCCACCAGAAAACAGAAAAGAAAACAAAAAAAGAAATGAAGACAAAGAGTGGTTCTACTCTGATACTCCCAGCCTCTCGTTCCCCACAGAGCTTGGAAGTATTTCTTTTTGACATCTTATGTTCTTATGTTTTCAGCAAAGATCTATATTCTTTATTTGTTAAGTGCCTAAGAACATTTGTTTATATAAAGGGAGCCTTAATGTATTAGATATTAAATGTTTCCTGGTTTAGAGAAACATGGATCTTTTGGAATAAGTAGATATGCCACTCGCAAAAAAACATATTGAACAATGAAATGCTCACAGTGCCTAGAATTCTTGCTTCATCCCATGATATTTGTCACATATATACTCTGGTAGGTTACAAGTAACAGAGAAGGGGCGGCACCGTAGCTCATTGGGTAGGTGGGTTCAAACCCAGCCTAGGCCTGCTAAAACAATGACAACTGCAATAAAAAAACACGTGCATTGGGCGGACACCTGTAGTCCCAGCTACTTGGGAGGCTGAGCTGTGAGCCATGATGCATGGCACTCTACCCAGGGTGACAGGTTGAAACTGTGTCCACACAAACAAACAAAGGAACAGAGAAGCTTTGAGGTTTCTTACAGGCTTGGGAATTTCTTGTGGAATTCCTAAGGGAGGAAAGCAGAACAGGTGTCTCAGAGAGGTGTCTTAAATGCACAGCCAGGCTGGTGGAGGCTGTCAGCACTCTGGGCTGCTCAAGGCAGTCAGGGCCTATATTATTGGGTGTTGTTTTGTTTTTCAATTTTCATTATCTTAAACTTACTATGAAATATCTAACATGTATGAAAAGGTATAAAAATTCTACACGTAAACTTATTTACTCACCAAACACTTAAAAAAAAAAAAAAAAGAATATTACTAATGCAGCTGAGGCCATTTCTTAGTGATCCAAGAGCCTTTTACACATTAACATAATAATTGTCAGCGTGTTCTTTCATCTCTATCTCCACATGCTTCCCACACTGTGGCTGTTCTGTGTATTGTAAATATGTTTCCCAGTTTCCCCTTTGCCTGATAATTTGTCTATTGGACATTATATGTTTTTATGCAGTTAGATGTCAATAGTTTCTTTTATAGTTCTGATTTTTCCATCATGCTAAGAAAGACTTGTTGGCTCCAGGATGATATGAACATTCTTTGTTATTTTTCTTTGTTATTTTTCTGGACTTTTAAGATCGTGTTTGTGTTTTAAAATTCTGTGTATTAGGCAGATACACTATGTGTGTTGAGATAAAATATAGCTTCATATTATGAAGAAAATTGAACACTGCTGTTGGGATAAACTTTTCAAATTGGTGATGTGAACATATACTGCCTTAGTTTGTGCATTTCTAGCACAGAATAAGCATCTGTATTCTGAAAATTCAAAATACAAAACTTTTTGAGTGCTAGTCTGATATGACAAGTGTAAAAGTCCACACCTGACCTCACGTGACAGGTCAAAGCACAGTGAAAACTTTGTTTCGTACGCACTTAATGTACAATTATTAAAAAGCTATTATATAAAATTACTGTCAGGCTATGGGTATATGAAACATAAATGAATTTCCTGTTGAGACTTAGGTCCTATACCCAAGATATGTCATTATATATATGCAGATATTCCAAAATCTGAAAAAAGTCAGAAATCTCAAACACTTCTGGTCCCAAGCATTTCCAGTAACGAATACAAGAGATTCTTTGGACAAACTGCTAAAACAATGCAGGATATAAAATTAAGATAAAAGTCAGTAGCCTTCACATATTCACATAATAGCCAATCAGAAGGTATCACACACAGGATGTTCCCACTTACAGTAGAAATAAAATAGTAAACCTCAGTGTATGAGTAGTGAGGTGGGGTCTTTTCACCCGTGGGTATTTGTAGTGCTCTTTCTCACTTTCTCTCTTTCCTTTAAACCATTTTATTATACAGAAGTAGAAGAGTGTAAAGAATAGTGTAAAGCCTACACTCATGATTTGGTTTCAAGAATTGGCAGCTTATCTCTGTCGCACCGACTCCCCACTCTGTATTATGCTGGTGCCAATCTCATGGTATTTCGCGTGTAAATATTTCAGTATGTCTCTAAAAAATAAGGACTTCAAGGAAACATCACAGTAATACCATGATCACACTTGAAGGAATACACAGTCGTCGTTGAACATTATCACACCCTAGGTCAGTGTTTAAACTTCTCACTGTCTCCTAAATGTCCAAATTAAGTTTTACCTGTTGGAATTGGTTAATATGGCTCTTAAGTCTCTTTAATTTCATAGGCCTCTTTCCATCTCTTCTTTTTCCTGCAATCTATTTTGAACAAATGGGCTTACTTACCCTGTCTCCTATGGTCAGGATTTTGTTGATTGCATCTTTGGGTGGCATTTAACATGTTTCTCTGTCTTTTGCTTTTTTAGAAGATTAGTAATGGGATCCAAAGGATTGTTCATATTCATGTCTAATTTTTTTTTTTTTTTTTTTTTTTTGAGACAGAGCCTCATGCTGTCACCCTGGGTAGAGTGCTGTGGCATCACAGCTCACAGCAACCTCCAACTCCTGGGCTTAAGCGATTCTCTTGCCTCAGCCTCCCAAGTAGCTGGGACTACAGGCGCCATGCCTTTTTTTGTTGTTGTAGTTGTCATTGTTATTTGGCGGGCTCGGGCTGGATTCGAACCCACTAGCTCTGGTGTATGTGGCTGACACCTTAGCCATTTGAGCTACAAGCGCTGAGCCTTCATGTCTGATTTTTGAGCATCAGTTGTAATCATAGATAGTATTAATCTATCCTCTTTCCCCTCAACATTTTATCAGAAAAAATTTAAACATGCAAAATGTTGAGAGAACCGTGTGATGAACACTGCTACACCCTCACCTTGATCACATAATTAACATTTTACTCTATTTTCCTTATCACATATCTATCCATCTGCCACCTCTTTATCCTCCCATTAACCCTTCTTATTCTTTTACGTATTTCAGAGATGTTTCGGGTATCAGCAGACGTTACCTCTAATCACTTCATGGCCTAACCTCATCTGTCATTGCCCTGCTCATGTCTAACTAATGATCTAACATCTTTTTTTGTTTGTTTTTGAGACAGAGTCTCACTATGTCACCCTTGGTAGAGTGCCGTCGCATCACAGCTCACAGCAACCTCAAACTCTTGGTCTTAAGAGATTCTCTTGCCTTAGCCTCCCGAGTACCTGGGACTACAGGCATCTGACCCAATGCCCGGCCAATTTTTTTTTTTTTTTTTTTTAATTTATTAAATCATAGCTGTGTACATTGTCGGCTAATTTTTTGTTGCAGTCATCATTATTGTTTAGCTGGCCCAGGCTGGGTTTTGAACCTGCCAGCCTCGGTACTTGTGGCCGGTGCCGTAACCACTGACTATGGGCGCCAAGCCTAACTCCCTAACAGGTTATTTTACGATCAGTCTGAGCAGAGATACTGCAGCCATTGAAGACTCACCTTGTGAGATCCACCTGAAGGAGAAACCCCGGCTGTTACCAAAGATCTGGGAGGAAAGTATAGAAGAGGCACATCCGCTCACTGTGAGCAGGGCCAGCACTCCTGCAGGGAGGCGCTCAGGCCACCCAGGACATGGCCCCTTTGGCCACTGTGTGCCGTGTCCTGCCATTTTGCATTTCAGAGAGAGAGGAGGAGAATGAAATAGGTTTGATCCATGTAAAGTTCAGGCCTTCCGTTTCTTCAGTCGTGATGCTGGGGTTCCCTGGTCTGGCAGCCCTTTGAATTATGAGGGAGGAAGGCATGGAAGACAGGAAGGGAGCAGACCTTCTCCAATTGGGCTGCAGCGAAGAGGCTTTGTGGGAAGTGTGTGATTTTTCTGTTCCAGGATGGACTAGTGTTATTGCTTCCTGTTTTTAATATCACCTTCTAGTTTCCACACTTTGTCTCCTTAACCTTTGAAAACAATCCAGGGAGGTAGGAATGTTTATTCTGATTTTATAGAAGCCCAGAGTGACCAAGTGGCTTGTGTGATCACACAGCCACAGGTTGGATGGCAAAGGCTCAGATCAGGCATTGGGAACCTCGTGGGCGTGCAGGCTCTGTCCCGGGCCTGCCCCTGCGTTCTCCCCAGGTGCATGGGGGATGCTGACCTGACAAGGCCATTGATCTTGTGGGAGCTTCCTGAACTACTCCAGTGTGAAAATCTTCCAGGAGGATTCTCCACAGTGCAATGAGGCAAGAAATTTACAGCTTAGTCTGATTAATGGGCCAGGCAGTCAGGAGTTCTTTGCCAGGCTATGAGCATAAGTGAAAGTCACTAAGGCAGGAGGAGAGGCCCCATAACTCACATCTTTAAAGGGCTCCTAGAACAAGAGACAGGTTGGATCACTGCAAACATCTCCACTCCTCCGGCCAGAAAGACCAGCATGTTTCTGAGTGTTCCATTCCAAGGAATTTGGATTAATATATATGCCAGAAAAAAGTAAGAAGGCTTGCAGGTCATAAATTTCTGGCTGATATTTCTGTTGTTTTCTGACAGACTTGGTATTTATTTAACTGTGATCTCACTCAGCCGCGCACTCCCCTGTCTCCCCCATAAACGCCAGCCCCTTAGCCAAGTCATTTTTCAGCATCTAGAATTGAAATGTTGCCAGGAAAGCAGTTTATGGGGTCATAGAAACTGAGCTGTAGGCAACAGAGTGAAAAGAGGACTCAAAGGGGTGTAGGAGAGGTAGTCGGGGTCCTGGCCCCATGACCACGGGCTTTCAGGAATGTGTGCTTTCAGGAATGTCACTGGGCCTGTTTCCTCTTCTGTAAAATAGTTTGGACAAACTGTCCTCTTGGGTTTGAAAGTTCCATGAATTCTTGCAATCATGACAACCACAGTATCATCATTACCCAGCACCTGTTAGCTCCCCCCAGAGCGTTTTACCTGTATGTTACAAAATGACGTGTATCACTCTTTATCTCAAATTCTCCTTATTTGTGGGCATTTCTTTCTTTCTTTTCCCCTCCCCAAGGGGCTTGTGAGTGCTTTAGGCAGGGTGTCTTCATCTTCGCGTTCTGAAGACCCAGCACGGTATCTGGCACATGGTTGTCACTGAATACAGGTTGTCACTCTGTAGTTGGAATGAAAAGCCAGCGAGGGAGTGAAGATGGCCTCTACCCGCTATTTGTCCTTAGTTAAGATGACTTGACTTAGAGATTTTCTTATAAAATGTACATTCTTTCTGTTTGATATAATTTATGCATTTCAAAATGCAGAGTTAAAAATAGGTTTTATTTTTGCAAGATACTATCACGTTAGAAGAATCTTATTAAAATGTCCCCCTACAGAGTCTCTCTTCTGCACCAGACTTTAAATCAAAGCAACATGCTTTCCAAGATTTCCGCAAGACACTGCTCCATGAGTTTTGTCTCAGCAGCTCTCTCCGTCCCGCTCCCAGTTGACCAGGACGGCTCCGCAGTAATGTAAATCCTCCTCTCACTGCGCACAGAATATACTACTGATGTCGGGCCAGTGGACCCAGGCGGGTTGTCTGGTTTGGGCCAGTGGAGTGCTAGCAAAGGCAATGTGGGCAAGAAGCCACACGAGGTGAGGCACGTGTGACTTTCCTGGCCGCTTACGTGTCTGCTACGTGCCATGAAAAGGACGCTGGGAAAAGACCAGAACACAGCCTGCAGCCTAGACCACCCAAAGCGCTGTTGCCCTGAAGCACCTTAATCAAACTTAGCTGTGAGATACTGTGTGTTGGAGTTGTTTGTTACGCAGCATTATCACAGCAGCAGTTGACCAGGACTTCTTGTTTTAAGCTTTGTTTTTGTTTTTTTTTTGAGACAGAGTCTCACTATGTCACCCTCCGTAGAGTGCCATGGCATCACAGCTCACTGCAACCTCAAACTCTTGGGCTTAAGCGATTCTCTTACCTCAGCCTCCCAAGTAGCTGGGACTACAGGTGCCCGCCACAATGGCTGGCTATTTTTTTTTTTTTTTTTTAGTTGTCGTTGTCTAGTGGGCCTGGGCTGGGTTCGAACCACCAGCCCTGGTTGGTGCAGCCGGTGCCCTAACCACTAGCTATGGGTGCCCAGCCTATACTTCTAATTTCTAATTTCATCCTTGTGTGTGTTTCCTTTGTGCAACAATTCTTCATCATGTACATCTTTTGGGATGGGATGGATGCAACTCTTGGCTGGGACATCTATTTTTTTAAGGTGACAGGTCCATCAAGTAAGTAACTTGAGTTTAGTGTTTCTGATTCTCTAAGACTCTGGATGTACTCACTTCATTGTTCTTAATACTTCAAAGTGATATGAAGCATAACCTCTGGAGACTTTACATGATTACTAGCTTTTATTTAAAATTGGCAAATATATCATGTATCAAGTTTGATAGAATCAGAATAGAACCAGATCGTTTTCTTATTAAAAGTGGCACTTTTATATAAGATTCAAAAATTTTAAATTTAAGGTAAACCTGAAATAAGGGCACTTGCTATTTTTTGTTAATATTAAATTCACATGGCATAAAACGAACCATTTTAAAGAAGGGCGTTCTTTAGTAGTCTTAATCTGCCCTGTAAAGTGATCACCTGTTTCTTTCATTTGAAATGTTACAGCAAAAGTGTAGTTCAGGCAGGCCAGAGTCAGAGGGGGCAAGAAAAGGAGAGAGAAAGGAGGAAAGGTGGGGTTGAGAGGAGAGAAAGCTGAAGGGGAGAAGCTCCCTGGCGAGGATCTGGTGGCTGCCCCGTTCTCACTGTCCGGTGCGGCGGCAAGTGGAGACTCCGTGTGCTGTGCTGGGTCCTGCTAATGCCCCTGGCACCCCTAGTTAGAGCAGGATGACTGGATAATTTCTAATTGCATATGATGCTGGAACCAGTGGAGGAAAAATAGAACTAACAAACAGGCTTTTTTGTTTGTTTGTTTTTTGTTTTTTTCCAGTTTTGCCCTTTTTGCCTTTTTTAAAGACATTCAAAGTCCTTGACCTTGATGCAGTCTTAACTTCTTACCTTTTTGCTCAGAGGCAGTTTTAACTTGTTGGATGGCTCCTAATTGGCCTCCCCCCAGCACACTAGAAGATACCAGCCCCCTGCCGCCTGCCTCCTCCCTCTGGGGTGGGGGGACCTGGTCTTTGCTTGAGTACCTAGGTGTGTGTCCACAGCAGTCTGGGGGCTCCTGAGGGTCCCTGAGACTCTTTCAGGGGGTATGCAAGGTCAAGACAATCTCTCGTAACAACTCTAAGGTGTTACTAGCTTTCTTCACTCTCACGTGTTTAGCCTAGGGGGTTGTGGTGGCCACACTGTGCATGGTGCTGGGAAACAGACTGAACACCACGGAGGCCTGGGTGCCACTGGCTCCTCAGTTCATCCAGAAGCTCAGCAAGTTTGTGAACGTTGAGAACAATGCCACTCCTGGGCACTTTCTCTTTTGGGAAATATATTTTCCATAAAGATGTTACTTATGTGGGCGGTGACTGTGTTTCAAAGGAGTAGGGCTCCAGTCCCATATGCTGGAGGTGGCGGGTTGAAACCCAGCCCCAGCCAAAAGAAACTGCAAAAAAAAAAAAAAAAAAAAGTTACTTATGAGAACATGCAATGGGGTTTTATTTTAAAATTTCTCCTCTCTAATGTGGTATAAAGATTCACAAACTCCCCCACATTCAAAAACTTTTTGAGCCCTTCAAAGGGTCTTAAAACGCAAGGACAGCAGAGGTAATGACTTTGCACTTTCTTACAACATACCTGCACTCAGCCTTGTGGGAATAAACAGATGATTGCAGAAGGATCAGGGTCAGGCTCTGTGGGCACCACCTTGCTAGCATTGGGCCTCCCGGGCCACCCGCTCTGGACCCGCTGGGCTCATCAGGCCACCAGCCTGAATTGTACCTGAGGCCGGCTGGAAGGTCCATTGGTGCTGAGAGCCTGAACATTCGAATGGACAGTCTGTATAAAAATAAACTCTGATCCACAACTTCTGCAGCCACCAGCCTGTGTAGCCAAACCATAGGCACTGCATTAGTTGGTCCCAAATGGCTAGGCCTTGCTCGGGGACTGGCAGCTTCCCTGATTTATGCCCCAGGGTCCAATTCAGGACCAATTAGAGAAAGCCAAGTGTGCCCTTTAGCCAATCCCAGAGGTTGCCCTGTTGCCAGCCAAGCCACTTCTGCGTCCCTCCGGTTCCCTCTAAAGCTGACCTGTTCCCTGCTTGCCTTAGAGTCTCTGCCAAAGGCAGCCCTCAATTCATGGATAGAATTGTGTCCCCAATTCATGTGTTGAAGCCCTAACCCCATTGCTCAGAAAGGGGCCTTTGTGGTAGTAGGGTTGTTGCAGATGTCGTTAGTTGAGATGAGGTCATACTAGAATAAGGCAGGCCTGAGTCCAATGTAAGTAGTGTCCTTATTAAGCAGGAAACTTGGACACAGATATGCACACAGGGAAACACCACATGAAGATGAAGGCAGAGACTAAGGTGATGCTTCTACAAGTCAAGGAACGCCAAAGCCCGGGAGAGAGGCTGGGCTCAGGTGCTTCCTAGAGCCTTTGGGAGGAGCTTGACCTCAAACTTCAGCCTCTGAGAGTCTGAGAAGCAAACGTTTAAGTCACCTGGTCTGTGGCACCCAATTTGTGGTCCTGGGAGCCCCAGGAAAGGAAGCAGGTAAGTGGCAGACTGCCGACTGCCTTGCTGTAGCTGCTTGTTTGAGTTCTCCGTCTCCACAGCACCCACTCTTGTTCTGGAAAGGACGGGCCTCCAGGTGGAGTTCAGGTCCCCAAACTTTCATCAGCATGTGGAGGGCAAGGCTCACCGAAGACTTTCTGTGGGGTGTGGGTATTGGGTCTTGACCCAGCCTGAGAGATGTGACACAGTCCAGGAGGTCCTGCCTGGCCCTCACCTTGGTGGCATGTTACTCAAAAGCCCCCATGAGGCAGCGTGGTGGCCTGGACTTCCCAGGGCTGTGGGCAAACAAACCGCCATGAAGGCTTTAGGCCAGCCTGACCCCAGGAACCCAGGAGTCCGTGCTGCCTGGACTCCTACTGGGGACAGTGACTGGGGTTGGTCCAGAAGTCTTTATTTGGCCTTCCGTGAGCTTGGGAGACAAGTGGCAGGCCACTGCTGCCTGAAGGGAGTTATTCTGAGATCAGCACAGGCTGTACAAATAACAGTAACAGTATTTTACTGCTGAAGTTGTGTGAGAAATGTTGGGTTGGGGGAGAAGAATAGAGATGAGTTTAAAAATAGAAGGCTGTAATTAGCAAAGCCTGGATTTGTTCTTGAAGACATCAATTACTACGGCAACCATGCAGCCCAGATTTTCCAGGTCAGTCTCATTCTGTGCCGTATGATTCTTTTCAGTAAATGTGACGTATTATAAGACGTTGCACATAATTAATTTCCAAACCTAAGCCAATGCGCTGGCGTATCAGTGACTCCAGTCAGCTGGGCCATGATCTTTCCTGCAGTTAAGTTATTTATGTAGAGAAGAAATCAAGAAGGCGTGGGTCAGAAGCGGGGTGCTAAAAGTGTGCGAGGGGAGTGTCAGATTTGAACTTTTGGGGTGGGGTGCGTTACTATTTTCTATTGGATATGAACCCAGGGGGCCAGTTTCCAAGTTACTGCTGCCTTTGGTATGTCTGTCTGGTGGCACACGGCAGAGGCTGTGGGCAAGGATTATTAAGGTGTGTGCGCTAGGCATGCCCACAAAGTACCCCAGGATCAGAACCCAGGGGCCAAGCTTGGGAACAGAGTGCTCAAGATGGGAGCACCTCTGGGTGGGGACCAGGAGTAGTGGGGCCACCCTACCTGAAGGGGAAATTTTCACAGATAAGAAACCAGGTTCTCTTTTTTCCTGCCCTGGTTTTCAGAGGAGGCTATGGCAGTGCTGGGCCAGTAGGTGGAGGGAAAGAAGCCAGCAGAAGAGTTCAGGACCTTGGGGGCAGGGCGGGGCAGGGCAGGGGACACCATTCACTCTGGGGGTTGGCATCTTAGCACTAGAAACCTACACTTGGGAAAACTCAGACAGCTGTTGCTGTTCGTGTTTTTGGTCGCGACTCCCCTCAGTTTTCTTCGCCTTTAGCTTTATTACACGTGTTTGCAAATCTCAGCTAATTTTAGTTACACTCAGGGGATAAGAGGAGAGGGATTTTTGATCTAGGATTGGAATTTTGACGGGCATAGTGGAAATCAGAGTTTTAAAAGACCAACAACAGACAGAACTGTAAAGGGAAGGTGAAAGATGGAGGGAGGAGCCTGGGAACCTCAGGGATGCCTGGAACCTCACCCTCCACTTGCACTCCTTCTAGGCCTCCTTCCTCCCTGCTCACTGTGCAGAGGGATTTTCACATTGGTTTTAAAAGGAAGCTATTGTGTGTTCTTCATGATCATTTGCTTGCTGCCAGAGGAAAATTCTCAAAAAATTTGTTTCCAGAGCCAGTGAGGTGGCTCAGACCTGTAATCCCAGCAATCTGGGAGGCCCAAGCGGCTGAATTGCTGGTCCGGAGTTCAGACCAGCTTGAGCAAGAGCGAGACTCCATCTCTACTAAAATAGAAAAACTAGCCGGTATTGTGGTAGGTGCTTGTAGTCCCAGCTACTGGGGAGACTGAGGCAAGAGGACCCCTTGAGCCTGAGTCTGAGGTTGCTGCGAGCTATAACGCCATAGCACTCTACTGAGGGTGACAAAGTAAAACTCTGTCTCAAAACACAACAACAACAAACTTGCCTCCACCACTTAGTTTTTGGCTGTCAAACACTTTTAAAACAGTTTCTCAAAGTGAGGTTTGCAGCCACCAGCATCTGAAGCTCTCCGAGGCCTATACATCGTAGAATTCCAGTGTCCTCTTCATATTGTCTGCGCACTCAAGTCTTTGGGATGTAGGATGGAGCCATCTGTGTGTCCAATGCATACCTAGTTGGTTTTCAGCCCACCAATGTTTAAGAAACCACTCCTGCAAAATTTAAGCAAGTCAAGCTGAACTCTAACCCTCGCTCCACAGTCCCTCAGTGGGAAGTGTCATTCCCAGAGCTCCCAAGTGACTCGTCTGAATTCCTTCTGCTTGAGTGGCAGGGGCATGTGGGTGCCTGTAAAAGGCAAATGCCCTGCCAAAAGATAATCACAGGTGGACATGACTCTCCATGGGACTCAGAAGACGTGTGCTGTTTCCAGAGATAGCACCACCAACGCTGAGCTGCGGACTATGCGTGTGTCTGTGTGCCTGCACAGCCTAATATGGAGAGGCGAGGTCTGGGGAGGATCTGGGAAGTACGTACGGCGTGTTCAGCATGCTCTTGAATGTGCATGTTCTTAGAAGTCTGACGTCTTGACAGCTGATAAGGAGGTCACCATGTGTCTACATCTATATTTGGAGATTGCCCAGTGCAGTTTGGGGAACAGCTGATAAATGCTTATAGCGTAGAAAGCAGAGCTAGGCAGCTGAGCTGTAAACTTTTGCAAATGGGAGCAAACATCTGGAATGGTTTCTTGTGGCAGTGGGCCTGCCGTTACTATTATTACAGATGGCAAAGGATAAACAGAACCCCATTTAGATCCGGCAGAGTCCCCAGTGACACCATGATAGCTAAGAGGTGAGTGGCGCCCAGCAGCCACTCCCTCCGGCTCGGACGTTGTCTTCTCAGTTGTCTGTTGATTCCCTCCTCAAAACAGGTGGCTCTTTCCCCTGCTTCACTTTTCCTCAAAGCACTCATTGCCCTCTGGCACGAGTGCCTGTGTCCATCCCCAGGCCCCTTCAGAAACGTGAGACCCAAGGGAAAGCTCCCAGGCAGTCCTGCTCACTACTGTCTTCTCCACACCTGCAGCCGTCCTGGCACAAGGGAGGTGCTCAAGAGTGTTTGTTGAGTGGATCAATGATAGATAAGCTCTCTCAGAGGACGAGCTGATATGACCTTGAAGCTCCTTTTTTGCCCCTCTCCATGGGACCTGCTCACAAAGCATGAAATGTAAATTAATGCTCTGAATGAGTCTGTGGAACGTAGGTGGGCACAGCAGGATGTGGTCTGTATGCTTTTACCCTGTTCATGGAAGAGTGCCAACTGTGGGGAAACTCCAGCTGGTCATGTCCCTGACACCATGGTTCTCATGTGCCTTTTGAGGTTTGGCCCTCTCAGACTCCCCTTCTCCAAGGGCCTCTAATTCTTCAAGGCCAGTTCAAGCCCATCCCTTCAGGGAAGGATCTCTTCAGATGACACTGACTCAGACCAACTTTTCCTGGCACCCAGATCCCAATGGGCTTCAGGTCTGTGCAGCCCAGGGCAGCTTCTGCTGAGGTTGGGGTCTTGCCAAGAGGGAGGCAGTCCTGCTCAGCAGGGTCCATGGACATTTGTCTTCTCAGAGAAAGATAGGTACTAGCAGAATGGTACTGAACTCCCTCCACATACTTTCACTGTACACCCGCATACTGTTTTCTAGTATGTACCAACAACTCTGTCATGAGCCTTCAAGAGAACTCTCTCTCTCTCTCTCTCTCTCGTTATCTCCACCATCCTATTTTCATTTTATATGATCTTTTTTCTTTCCTCCTGTTAGAAAAATTGCATTTTAAACAATCATCTTTTTTCTTCAAAGGATACATATAGAAAGTTGCATTTCCCCAAACTCCTTTTGAGTCAAACCCCCCCCCCGCAGTCTCACTTTGACACCATGGCACTCTACCATAGCTCACAGTAACCTCTTAACTCTTGGGCCCAAGTGATTCTCTTGCCTTAGCCTCCTGAGCAGCTGGGACTACAGGCACCCACCATAACACCTGGCTATTTTTAGAGATGGGGGGTCTCGCTCTAGCTCAGGCTGGTCTCCAACTAGTGAGCTTAGGCAATCCACCCACCTCAGCCTCCCAAAGTGCTGGGATTACAGGAGTGAGCCACCGCGCAGGGCTCCAATCTTGTTTTGACCACTTGATAAAATACAAGGTGTGATAGATTTTTGTGTGACCAGAAGGATGATATTAACACAATGGCCATATGAACTATAACCACTCCATCACCCCCCTTAGTGTGTTGGTCTTGTTTCAAAAACCATTCTTCTGAAAATACATAATTTTAGGCAACCTAATTGCAGTATGACACATAAGTATTTGGACCAGCTGACCAAGATCAACATTAAATCAAAACCTCAGATTGTTTAGGCAAAGAGGATGCCTAATCCAATTACATTATGTGTAGATTTCAAAGCACTAATATTATTAAAACATAAGGGGAGATCAAGGGTTGCCTGCAAGGCAGGGTGCATTACAGATGCTGCTGAAGATGTCAGAGGGAGCTTTGCTGTCCTAACTTCTGTGGGACTCAGGTTCTGAGCCCATGTTCATAGTGGATGCTGCTGGCTGGAGCTTGGGGAGCCTCAGCCTGGTCAGTGGCCTGTGCACTCCTCTGCACAGGGTGTCCACTTGTGCTTTCCACTGCAGACCACCATGTCCAGTGGTGCATGCAACTCCAGTGACACCGTCCTGATTAGAGTCATTCTAGGTAGGTTCATTTTCTGACAGCAGTAAAATGTATCTTAAACAAGAGGTGCCTTTTTCCAGTTCATGCAGAGGGGCATCCTGCCTGGGTGGGGGGAGTACTGTCTGCAGTCAACTAATTGGGGTTTAATTCTGTGCTGCTTGATGGTTGCCTGTGGGTACTAAGTTTTCTAGGGCTGCCATGACATACCACAGTATGGAGAAGAACATAAATGTATTCTCTCCTGGTTCTGAAGGCTATTAGTCTGAGATGAGGGAGTCAGGGTGGGGCTGGTTTTTCTCGAGGACTCTGTTCTTGGTTTACAGATGGCTGGCTTCTCCCTGTCTCCTCCTGTGGTCTTCTCTCTCTGTGTCTGTGTCTCTTCTTACAAGGACACCCGTTATACTGAAATACGGTCCACCTATATGACCTCATTTATCTCCTTAAAGATCTCCTAATAGGACGGGGAGCTGTCTGGCCAGCCATGTTCTTCTCCGGGGTGGTCTGGGCCTGGGCAGCTGACTTCGCTGCCCAGTGGGTAAGACATATGAGGAATTTGCATAAGACAGCTGTGGAAAATGGAACTGGAGGAACTTTATTTGTGCACAGAGATACTCCTGAGAATAACCCAGATACTCCATTGGATTTTACACCAGAAAACTGTAAAAGAATAGAGGCAATTGTAAAAAACTACCTGGAAGGGCATAAAGCAGCAGCTGTGCTTCCGGTCATGGATTTAACTCAAAGGTAGCATGGGTGGTTGCCCATCTCTGCAATGAATAAGGTTGCACAAGTTTTATAAGTACCTCCAACGGGAGTATACGAAGTAGCAACTTTTTATACAATGTATAATGGAAAGCCAGTTGGAAAGTATCACATTCATGTTCCCACTACTATCCCTTGCATGCTTCAACTCTTGACAGCATACTGGAAGCAAGTCACAAAAAGTTGGATAAAGGTTAGGAGACTACACCTGACAAACTTTTTACTCTTATAGAGGTGGAATGTCCCCGGGCCTATGTAAATGCACCAATGGTTCAAATAAATAACAGCTATTATGAGGATCTGACTGACGCCTAAGGATATTGACGATATTATTGATGAGCTCAAGGCTGACAAAATTCCAAAACCTGGGCCAAGGAGTGGGTGCTTCTCCTGTGAGCCAGCTGGAGGTCTTACCTCTTTAATTGAACCCTCCAAAGGACCCGGCTTTGGTGTGCAAGCAGGTCTTTAACTTTCATCCAACTGTAAGTATGTGCCTGGAGAAATAAAATATGAACTTCCTATCTTAAAAAAAAAAAAAAAAAGGATCTCCTAATAGTCACATTTTCAGGTCCTGGGTGTTAGGAATTCAACATCTGGGAGGACATAATTCAGCCCCTAACAATGTACTTCATGGTTCTCCTCACTAACCTGGGGTTATAATAATACTTTTTTTTTGAGACAAAGTTTCACTATGTAGCCCTCGGTATAGTGCTGTGGTGTCATAGCTCACAGCAGCCTCAAACTCTTGGGTTTAGGCCATTCTCTTGTCTTGGCCTCCCAAGTAGCTGAGACCACAGGTGCCTGCCACAATGGGTATTTTTTTGTTGTTGTTGCAGTTGGCATTATTGTTTAGCAGGGCTGAGCTGCATTCAAACCCATCTGCTTTGGTGTATGCGGCCAGAACCCTAACCATTGAGCCTATAATAATACTCTTAAAGGAAATTATAGGAAAGTGCTCTGTAGATTTCAAAGTGCTGTGCAAATATAAAGTGTTGTTACTTTCTGTGTCCTGACAACTTGTGCCTGGATCCCTGTTGTGACCACTTAGATCTGGTGCAAATACCAAGACAAGAGCTGGTAACAGGTGGGGATGTGGTAGAGCATAAGGTGGCTGCATTAAGGACCTCGCTTTCCTGCTCCCCTAGCTGTGGGTGCTCATGTACTGACTCAGAGAGCATCTGCTAAGTGCCCTGCTCCTGGGATGAGGACAGGAGAGGGAGAGTGACCCAGATCAAGGCCCTGAGGGAGCTCTGGTGCATTGGCCTTCCATGTAGTTGAAGGCTGTGATTCCTAAGATGCCTGCCAGCTCCTTCCATGTCTTTATTGAGGGATCAAGACGACCACATGCTGTTGGGATACAGTGACTTATTCTCCCTTCCCTGAATCATTCTGATCAGCTAATGTTACTCCCTGAGCAAGCATCTGGTAGTACTCATAGTAGTGGGGGGACCCATGATGAATTTACTTTCTTTGGGATCACATTTTCATTTTGAGGATTTAACATTTCTCAAAACTTAATGGAGGAGGGTGGTGCCTGTAGCTCAAAAGAGTAGAGCACCAGCCCCATACACCAGATGTGGCAGGTTCAAACCTGGCCTTGGCTAAAAACTGCAAAAAACAAACAAATAAACAAACAAACCCCCCCCCCCCCAAACCACACAACTTAATGGAGGAGCTCTTGCTTTCTGAACTTACCCCCTTTTCTAGGACACAATTTAGCCCTTAACAGTGTGCTTGAGGGAAGTCAGATCTCTTTCTCAGATGATTAAGCACACCTTCTGCAGTATATATGCTTTTCTCTTAAATGAGCTGGAGTCTGAGCGGATGAAGAGATGTGAGTCAAGAGCTTATCCAAATAAAGGTTTTTGCATATTGACAATAACATTTAACCTTTTGCCTGCAAAGGATGCCTGTAGGCAAACCAAACATTGTTTGGTGCTTTGCATTGTTTATTTTGCAAATACAAACAGAAAGCTTTACAAAAGTCATTGAAAAGGACAGATATTTCTTACTGTTATAAATGTTACGCTTTTAGGATAATGAACAAATAGTAGCATCCTAACAAGTCTCTGAGTGCTCTGCAGCCAAAGGGTTAATGCTTATATCACCTTAGGGTTCTTCCTCCACTCTATGGAGTCAGATAGTTTGTGTATTGACTTGTTTTCCTTTGACTTAATGGCTTTCTCTTGTTATTTTAAGTGTAGTTTTGCTTGTTTCCTGGAAGGGGAAACAGAAATGGTTCTAATCAATCTTACTTTTGAAATGTTACTCTGACCAAAATGGCTGCTTAGAGGGACATGTATCCAGAAGTGAGCACTGATTCCTGGCTCACATCCCCATGAACATGGCCACATGTGGCGGTAAGCACACTGTCTCTGGGACAGAACCCCACAAACAGCAGAAAAATCAGCCTTCTCAGCTTGGTGTGAGTTGGGAGAAACCAGGTTTTATAACTTCCTCAGTGGAACCAGTGGCCCTTCTTAGAACTTTCCAGATTCCCTCCTGGGAGGTGATTCCCTTTTATGTCCCCACTTCCTTCTCTGTAGGAACCCAGTGCTTTACCTCTTCTCCTATCAGAACTTCAGACGTGCATTTCATCTATTAATGTGTCTGGAAAGGATACTTAATCTCAGAATCGCTAAAGTGGAATTTCAGGCATTTCCAGGGAGAGTTTAAATGGAAGGACAGGCTGCCACTCACCGGTGGGCGGCCAAAGTAGACTGCTTTGCCTCTACTAAGAAAAATACCCACCATTTCTTTCTTGCTGTTGGGTCTGTAACAAATGTCACTCACTTCACAAGAAAGCATAAAAAGTAGGGACAATCTTAATATTCCCTTAGTTCCCTCAAAGAAGAGTCTTTGAAAGAGCCCATTTTTCACTCCTGGCTTGCTCTGTGGTTAACAAGCAGCCCATTCATGCCACAGCATCCCCATTACAGCTGGCGTCTACCGTTGGCCTCCTCTCTCCAGGCCCAGGGACAGCACCCAGGCCAGGGCAACGTGAGGGACTCTGGGCGACACAGGTGACGGGTTCAGCCTTGTCCCGCAGACCCGAGGTTGGGCTCGGCAGCTGACACTGCGGGGACAGGGGGAGGTTGGGTTCCATTCCCTAGGAAGTGCGCGGAGCGTCCCACTGAGCCCGCCCCAATCCCTCAAGCAGCTCAGGAGCAGCTCGCCCAGTGTGCTGAGAGGGAAACGGGCTTTGCAGACTCATCAGAGCCCGCTTGCCCATCTCCACGGCGGCGCCGGGCAGCCCCCAGCTGCAAGGTGGTCCCGGGCAGGGGAGACGCCTCGCAGAGAAGCCAACGCGTTTGCGGGGCCACGCGCTCCCTTCTCGGTTTCTCAGAGAAGGCCGACCCCGGATTTCCCGCCGGGACGTCCTCTCAGCCTCAAGATTTCTAGGGAGCTACATGCAGAGTGGCGATACGATCCCGAAGGCTCCGAAGCCCCCACGGAAGCCAGATAACGCAGCCACCATTCTTGAGTGGGACAGGAGGCGGCGAGAAGGATGGGCACACTGCGGCCGGCGCGCAGGTCCAGAGCGGAAGATACGGACGCAGGCCGGCGCCACCCAATTGCATACGACCGCAGGGCCACGTGATCGCTTACCCGCGGCGCCGATTGGCCAGGCGCTTCCGGGCCTCGCCCCCAGCACCAATCGTGGCTCCGGGAGGCGGTGCTACTGTGCCGCGCAGGCGTCCTGCGGACTCACAGAGTGGGTGCCGGATCGCTGTTTGTCTGTGATGTTAGTTCTGCAGGTGGGTCGCCTGCTGAGTTTCCCCACCTAGGACTATCTCTTGGTCCCCTTGTAGTGCTGGGCAGCCTTCCGGCTTGGGGCTTTCCAGCAAATGCTCTGAATCTCCAAAGTTGCTCCCGGAAAGCAAGTTCGCCTCGAGGGTCATGTGCTCGCAGTCCCCGTGGCGGTGCCTAAAGGGCACCCTCCGGGAAAGTCCTTACAGTCTCTCTCTGCAGTATCTGAGCCCAGCCTAACACCCTTGGGAAGGCTTATTGGTCCTCAGAACCAGGCTTAGTGCATCCCCCAGGGGGATCTTCAGTGAAACCTCCACGGAGACTTTCAGTTGCTGGCATTATTTCTCACTTTCCTGGCAGAAGGTGGCAGGCTTATGTAGCCTCATTCCTGTGTGTCTGACGAGTTACAAATGTCGGGTTCATCTGCCTTCTGAGCAAGAGGCAGCCAGTATCCAGAAACCGCAGCGTTCATAGCAGAGAAAGAGTTTATTCTGCATAGCTGTAGGCAGGATTTCTCAAATCCGCCTCCTGGAGAACTGGGGAGACTGGCTTTATTTATTTATTTATTTATTTTACATAAATGGAATCATCCGTCACTCGTCTGTGTCTGGCTCTTTTGCTAAGCTTGATAGTGAATTTTTTTGGTGTGTCAGAACTAATTTTAAGTTGCCGTACAGTATCCCACGGATACCATAGACACACTACAATTTGAGTTTCTAATTCTTAGCTATTATGAATAGAGCTGTTATGAATAATGAGGAATCCTTCTGTACACTGATTTTCTTTCTTTCTCTCCTTCCTTTCTTAGAGTTTCGCCTTATTGCCCTCGGTAGAGTGCTGTAGCGTCACAGCCCACAACAACCTCCCACTCCTGGGCTTAAGCGATTCTCTTGCCTCAGCCTCCGGAGTAGCTGTGACTACAGGCGCCCATCACAACGCCTGGCTATTTTTTGTTGCAGTTTGGCCGGGGCCAGGTTCTAACAGACCACCCTCGGTATACGGGGCCGGCACCCTACCCACTGAACCATAGGCGCCGCCCTCTGTACACTGATTTTCATTTCATTTGGGTAAATACCTGGAAGTGCGACCTCTTGCTTATATATTTAGTGCAAATGCAACTTTCTCGTAAAAGCCTCTCCAGAGTGGTTGTACTATTTTATACTTTCCCCAGCAAAGTATGAGAGTTAGTTTTTCCATAATGTCACCAACAGTTTTACATTTTGTGGGTATGTGGTGGTTTTGATTTCCAGTGATTTGTGATTACACAACCATGTTACACTGTTGGGTGTGTGGCTTTTGTTGTCTTTTATAGTGCCGGTTGTTATTCTGGTAGGCAGTCTGCTTGCAGGTTGGTTAGATTTTTTTTTTTTTTTTTCAGGTTGGTTAGATTTTTTCAGTGCTTGTTTTTAAGCTTCGTTATGGTTGGTCTAGAGTACCCTCAACTCTTTAGCCTTTCTCCTAAGGCTTGAGCTTCCTCCACTCCTTAGTGAATTCTGGGAGTGTTCAAAGAGGCCTTTCCACACAGACTGGTTGGAACTCGACTGTCTCCCATCTGGTGTGAGCTGTAGTGGTTGTTCACTATGTAGTTCCCCATAGTTTCTTTCTCCCCCTGGCTTCTTGGGGTCTCACCCTCCCAAACACAGTTCAGGATTCAGCCAGTCTCAGGGAGACTCCATGCAGATGTTGGGAACTCTTCCCTGTCTAGCTCCTTCCTGTCCATGGCCTGCCCTGCACATTCCAGCTGTCTCAGCACCTGGAGCTCTCATCTCCACCACCTCAGCTCCAGCTCAGCCCAGAAAGAGTCTGGAGGCAGAAGAGTCAGAACAATCCCAGGACTCATCTTCTGAAACCAGAGTGTGCACTGCCTGTTTTCAACATATGAAAACAGCTTTTTCAGGCTTGGCGCCTGTGGCTCAAGTGGTTAAGGTGCCAGCCACATACACCTGAGCTGGCGGGTTTGAATCCAGCCCAGCCCGCCAAACAACAATGATGGCTGCAACCAAAAAATAGCCAGGCGTTGTGGGCGCCTGTAGTCCCAGATACTTGGGAGGCGGAGGCAGGAGAATCGCTTGAGCTCAGGAGTTGGAGGTTGCTGTGAGCTGTGATGCCACAGCACTCTATCCAGGATGACAGCTCGAGGCTCTGTCTCAAAAAAAAAAAAAAAAAAAGAAAGAAAGAAAAAGAAAAAGAAAACAGGTTTTTCATATGTTTTGTTCAATTAAATTATTTTCTTTTTTATAGCTGGAGGGCTCCTATGTTACTATTAAATAGTTACTCTATCAGGGTCAGATGGCTAATTTGATGACAGCATTCTTTCTGATAATTTTCCTTTATCTTATTCAGATAAGGGCTTCTAAGGGCTTGTAATTCCCTGCAGTATTCATGAGGCAGGCTAGTTCATTAGTAGTTTGTTCCGTGTCTTCCATTTCCTCCTGTACCTTCTGGTCCTAAGCAGATGGCTGTATTCTTCATCTTTCCTTGTTCATGAATCTGGTTGAAGAGCACCCTCCCACCAGCCTTGTGTGGGTCTAACTTGTTGAAGAGATTTTACTACAAAATCAACAATCAAATCTCTTCAGGTGGGGGAGGAGAAGGAGCTACGTCTCCCAGCAGGGCCATGAGGCTGGAGATGTTCAGGAGGGAATGGCCTGGTGAAGTGAGGCCAGTGTTGGGTCATCCTGGAGTATTTCCTGGCATGCTTAGGGCACCTGTGAGGAGTGAGAAGACAATTTTCAGACTTACAAAAAGAAAACATGGTCTCTACACCCAGTGGAATACTACTCATCCATGATAAAGAATGAAATCCTGCCATTTGCAAAAACATGGGTGGACCAGGAGGGCATCATGTTAAGTAAAGTGCGTCAGAGAAAGAAAAGGGCCACCTGATGTCACTCATAAGTGGAAACTGGAAAAAAATTGATATCACTGAAGTTGAGTAGAACAGAAGTTACCACAGGCTGGGGAGGGGTGGGTAGGGAGAAGTTGGTCAGCGAGGACAAAGTTAGAATTAGGTAGAGGTATTAACTCATTCTTAAGTTTTGTTGTTCTAGCCACAGTGGGGGGACGATGGGTAACAGAAAAATATCGTACATTACAAAATAGCTGGAAGAGAGGCTTTTCAGTGTTGATACCACAAAGAAATGATAAATTTGTAAAGTGCTGGATACACAATTACTGTACAACACAGATACATACTGAAATGTCTTAATTGTATCCCACATGTGCACAATTACTGCATATCAATTAAAAAATAAATTTTTAAAACATTTCAGAATTGATACTAAGAAGAAAATCCAACCTATGAATTGTAACCATCATAGAAATATCTGAATTTTGTTTGATTTCCTGACATTAATGGTTATTAATTTTATTTAAACTACACATGGACAGGTGCTACCATCTTTTTAGTAGTCTGGGGTCATGAGGCTCCTAGTCTGTCCAAGGACAGGACTGTGTCCCCACAGGAGAGCTGCTCCCGGCCTCACTTGTCCACAAGGAGAATCACTGCTTCGACCTTGTAAAACCAACTAGTGAGTGTTCTTCCCACCTAGCCAACTTCTAAGGTGTTACCTGTTTTAGTTTTAAGTTGTTGAAATCCTTTGGGATCCCCTCCACTTTCTTTTTCTTTCTTTCTTTTTTTTTTTTTTTATTGAGACAGAGTCTTACTTTGTTGTCCTCAGTACAGTGCCGTGGCCTCATAGCTCATAGCAACCTCACATTCTTGGGCTTAAGCAATTCTCGTGCCTCAGCCTCCCAAGTAGCTGGGACTACAGGTGCTGGCTACAGCACTGTGAGCTCAGGCAATCCACCCACCTTGGCCTCCCAGAGTGCTAGGATTACAGGCACAAGCCACCATGCCTGTCCCTCCCCCCTTTCTAATCAACACTGATTTTCCCTTGAAAACATCAAAGGTTCCTAACCACTGTGGGATTCCTGTATTTCACTGGCTGTTTTCTGATGCAGCATAAACTCAACTATAGAACATATTTATAATATGATGGACGCTTTACTCTGTAAAACTCTAGACCCTAACATGGGAGAAAAGCAGTTGGGGAGGAAATTAGATTTCAGTATTTTTCAGTGGGCTGCTGATGGCAGCAAAGTTCTCTGACCAAGGAGGCGGGATCCAAGTGGCCTTGAGAGGGGGAGGAGGTGAAAAAAAGTGGAGGCTGTAGGGCCAGAGGGAGCTCTTTGGGGTGAGGGATGGGGTTGGGGAGAGAAAAAGAGATCAAGAGAGAAAGAATTGTATTTTATTTCTTTTTGCAACAGTCTCACTGTGTCGCCCTGGGGACAGTGCCGTGCTGTCACAGCTCACAGCAACCTCAAACTCTTGGGCTTAAGCTGTTGTACTCATGTGCCACCTGGAAGAAAAACTCGGACCCCACTTCAGGTATAAATCAGATGGTGATGTATTATACTTGCGCAGGGGACCACGGTGATTTATTACACCTGCGCGGGTGGGTCGCTGCCCCAAAGGGCAAAATGGCCTCCAAGTGAGGAACAGGTTGACTTCTATACCATTTTTGTTGCCATGCAAGCAAGCAAGCAAGCAAGAACAAAAGCAGAACATGGCGGTTGGTTATCTCAGGGGCAGGGTTACAGTCAGGGGGGCTACAACGTAGTGGGGTTACAGTGAGTTGGCTAAAGGGGTTACATCATGGCAGCTGGCACTGGGACAGCTCTTGGGAGACTCAGTAGCTTGGGAAATTCTGCTTGAGTAAGCTTTCCACCATTGTTTAGCCATTGCTAGCCATTGTTTTACCTGTGGCTAGGAGTCTCTGGGAACTCAGGGAACTTCCTTGTCCTGAAACCTGTTCTCAGAATTACCCAAGGAGGGTTTGACACGGGGACTCAGGCTGAGACAGTTAGAGGCTTTTAGGGGTCCCTCTGCTGGTTACTACAAAGCAATTCTCTTGCCTCAGCCTCCCACGTAGTTGGGACTACAGGTGTCTGTCACAACAGCCAGCTATTTTTTTTTTTTTCTTTTGTTGCAGTTGTTTAGCAGTCCCCTGGCTGGGTTTGAACCTGCCTGCCTCCCTAGCCAGAAAGAGTCTTTGTGATGTAAAACACCTTCAGAAATTTCTGCAGAGAAATCCTGTGTTACTACATTCTACATTACTCTTCAAGACTTCTGGGGCTGAATTTTTCCAGTTTACTTTGTTTTTGCTTCAACCTTCAAAGCAACCTTCCAGGTGCCATAGCTATATTCTGGCCACCTGAACTTGTCAGAATTCAACTGGCAAACACATCTAAATAGGTTTTAATACATTTCAGTTGCGTTGATTTTCTTCTCAAAGTGAAGCGCAGGTGTAGCCTTAAAGGAAACCAGCAGCAATGCTGTCCTTCCTTAGGTGTAGTCCAGGCTCCACACATGTCGCAAGGTTGATCCCTGGGCTGTAGTAAGACCTACTGAATCAGTGACTTTGGGGACAGCGTTGGGGGAATCCTTAGTCTCAATAAGCTCCCAACAGCTGCAGAAGCACTGTCAAAATTTGGAACTGATTCTGTAGGCTGGTACTTTATTGTGCAGTTTCGGGCAGGGAAGGCAGATTGTGACCACGTTCAAAGTCAGGAGCTACTGACCGATTCCTAGCCACACTGCTTAATTCCCAGTCTTGCTCAAACAGGAAGCAGGGGAGAGGGAAACTAAAGAGTTTATTAAAGTCTGTGTTCAACGGACACACTCTGAATAGTGCTCTCCGGTATATTTCTCCATTGCTCATGCTCCCCCTTTTTCTTTCTTTCCCCCCTCATCCACTTTCTGCTCCTGTTGCCCTCGTGATTTTGTCTGTTTCTTGGTCAGCCAGAGTCCTCCTTTTGGAAAGTAAGTGAATAGAGTGTTCAGAGAAAGTGAAACGTTATGGAGCCAAAGATGAAAGATTATTCCAAGGTGCGAGATGACAGGAAAACAGAGGCTCAGATTGTGCAATTAAAATGGCTTTATTTCACCTGGGTACAGGTGGGGTAAGATCTCCAACCCAGCCAGGAAGAAATCCACACATGGGTAATGGTGAAGGGGGTGGGGGTGGGGGGGTTTAAAGGTCAGGAAGGTGGGGCTTGGGATATTCCCTTTCCTGGGTTGGATATCTGTTGTAAGGGTGGGGGTTGGCCCATACACCTTTCTTAGGTAGGACATCCGGTGGGACAGGGTAGGGTTGATTCTTTTAAGAGGGTTCACCGTATTGGGCAGGGTTTGACTCTATCACAGAGATTGATCGGATTTCACCTGGGAATCCCAGTACCTCAAGGAAAACAAAGTGACTGTTTCCTCCCAGGGCCATCCTTGGTGCCCCACTGGACCTGTTCACCGTGCTTCACACCTCAGAGGAGGCAGGTAATGTGCCTTCTCATTTCCTTAAACAGCTGATAGTGATACAATGTGGTTTTTTTTTTTTTTTTTTTTTTTTTTTTGTGGTTTTTGGCCAGGGCTGGGTTTGAACCCACCACCTACAGCATATGGGACCGGCACCCTACTCCTTGAGCCACAGGTGCCACCTTGTGGTTTTTTTTTTTGAATTTTTTTTTTGGTTGGGGATTCATTGATACAATGTGTTCCTTTTATAAACAAATATTTATCTGATCAATAAAAGAAATTCATATCAATTTAATCTTGACACCATATCATGGATATACACAGAAATTTCAAAGTTGAGGGAAATACAGGAACTGTACACTATGAACCCAAATCTTGCTCTCTGATGTCCCAGTTCCTTCCCCACCTGTCTCCCTTGGCTCCTTCCAAACCAGTCGACAGTCGGTGCAACAGCAACCTGGACTCTGCCAACGCACCCATGCCAGGG